>JBBPCS010006127.1:0-10010 GCA_037974645.1 Hollardia meadi
CCCCCCCCCCCCCCCCAAAGCCTTTTGGTAGTTGGCTCCAGCCAATAACACTGTGCTGGGTGTTAGGTCGGGCTCGGCTATGAAGCAACCAGGTTATGTCTTTGTGTCTCTCCTCTGCTCTGTCTTGGATGTGAATGCTGTTGTATAAAGAGCTGCAGGTGTGTGTGTGTGTGTGTGTGTGTGTGTGTGGGTGTGCGTTTAATGTAAGCTTCATCTGAATTCACATAAAATCCAACAATGTGGTACCTTCCTACGGGGCTGTGTAGAGTTCTGTGAGTGTTTATTTGTCTTTTAGAACATGACCACCCTGAAACATTTAGAAAATAACTTTTATTTCTCTGATTCACTGCCTTGTTGTTGCCAACGCCACTCCCTCCCTCCCTCCGTCTTGCTTGCTCGACCACCGCTGCTCTCTAGAGCCGGGGAGGAGGGTCCAACCCGCAACAGAATCCTACTCATTCTGCAAAACTGAAAAATAATTTGTGTATCCGCCCTGTGATTTGGATCTGCTGCAAAATTTAATGAGCTCTTCTGTGGCCTATGCCACAAGTTTCAGGAAAATCCATAATCCTACTGACAAACAGGGGAAACGACAAACCAGACTGAAAACATGACCTCCTTGGCGGAGGTAATCAGTAACCATAGCACAGTCGAGTGGGCACACAGTGGTGAAATTATATCCAATGCTTAAGGATAAACCTTTCATGATTTGATGTCACATTTTTATATTGGAATCACGTTTCTCAAAATACACTATCATTTGCTGATCTTGTCCAAAATGTGTTTGCCACAGATCTTTTCTCCTTCACTGACTCGATATAATCCTCTTTCAACAATAAGTTTATATCTGACTATTTGCTGTCAATATCTGTTGCTAGGCACCTGGCTGGTTGTGTTTCCAAGTGTATTTTTCATGAAAAAGACTTGTTTTCCAGCCTCACAGCATGCGTTGAAGCCTGCACGTAGTAGAGAGGTAGGATCCGCACCTACCCAGTAGCTAAGAGTTTGGGATCAAGATCAGCCCTTGAAACAATGTGTGGTGATTGTGTGCTAGTGGCCACAGTTAGAACTGCAACCCAGACACATCTCACATTTTAACATCTCACACACATTCAAAAACTATTCTCTGAATTATATCCTTTGAAAGCAATCACATAAATAGTGCAGCCTACCACTAGGGGGTGATCGAAATATTTTGGCTTCACCTTTGGGGAGCTCTCATGCTGTCCATCATTATATACAGTCAATGGTTGAAACAATTAGGTCCAATTTAAAAACTATCTTTAAATAGATCCTACGCTATTTATCATTATTTTGTTGTATTTTATTGTTTGTATATATTAAAAAACAATAATATTTTGTGCAGAATAAATGCAGAAGGAAAAAAAAAGCTGTTTTAATAACCACAGTGACAACTTTTACTATTATTTTTTACTATTTTAACTATTGTTGAGAAATACAAATGGAGCAACCTGCAAGCATTACCCAGAACAACTTAAGCTAAATCTACATGCTGAGTTTTTCTTTTTTTCTGCCCTGCAAAATTGCCTTTTCTTGTATCAAAATGGTTCTAAGTAATTATAGACAGACAGATCTTCAAAACACTCTGCTACTTTCATTGAAAAGTAAATTTACAATATTCTCAAGTTAATAGAAAATCACTGCTTTTACACTTCTCAGAAATTATTTCTGTATAGGCAAAAGCAAAATGTCACCATATAGCCGCTGGCTTTACCTGCTATTAATGTTGTTCCTTCTTGTCTTGCATTTTACTTCATATGTCTAATTTGCATGCAAGCAGTAGAGCAAAACAAAACAAAAAGTGGAGAAAAAACAAAAGAAAGGAGGAGTGCTCATCTGCAATGTTCACTGTTTTTATTTATGAAGGCTCTGCCAGGCACGATGGAGATAAATTACCTTTTAACAATGTGAAATAGAATTTTGTTTACAAGGCTACGCTTCCCCTTGCTTTTTCAAATGAGATTTTTCACAGCTTCCTCATTTGTATCTCACAGCATTATCGTCTCAATCTTTTGAAACCAATCAGTCTCAAGAAAAGAACAGAAAAAAAGACAAATGAGTCACTGCTGTTCATAAAACAAGCCATTAGGTATATTTATGAATGCACCCCACATCAACCACCAACTTCAAACACCCCCTCCCCCTCCATACTCTTCCAATCCACCCATCAGTTAAGTCATTTCAGTGACATACACTCCACAATTTTATTTAAAGCCCAATACAGTCTGTAGTACGCTAGAGTACCCTCTGTTACAGGCTGCACTTGGTGAGGCACAATCTGAATAGAGACAGGAGACAATAAGGGAACAGAGTGGAAAAACAATCAGAAAACACAACCATATCACTGCATCACAGAGTTGCGGTGAGCAACCATTTCTGAACCTGGAATCCATTTCAAAGGTTATCAGCATCTGATACTACGGTTAACCAAGCAAAGGATATAGACTTTGTTTGCAAAATGCAGCAAGGGATTTTGGCAGGAAAAATCAAAATCTGTTAAATCTTCTCTTTTTATTAGCTCATGTTGTTATATTGCCTTTGAGTACTGGTGATTTGCTTTTGCTTTTTTTTCATGAAGTATTAACAATTATGGTATTATTAATTTGGTCATACACTCAGGAAACATTATAACGTTATAAATTCAAATGCGTCAAGATGGGGCTCATTTTGTTATCAACATTTGCACATTGGGAATGAGATTGAATTGCCAGGGAGGTGGTATCACTTCATCTTAATGACAATATTTTTATAAAAACGTAAGTTGATATTTATTATTATTTAGTGGTGAGGTTGCAGATTGCAAACAAACAAACACCCCTCTTCTCACCCTCCCCCACGGTGGCCGTGAAAAATGTGTTAGGCCCTCTCGAGAGCCATTGTTTGGTTTGTTCGTTCTGGGTTACTGTAGAATGATGGGGGTGCAACATGGGTGGACTGAAAGAGGACCTGCTCCCTCTGTAGATGTAAAAGGCTAATTCTAATGGAAACACAATTATTCTTAGTTTAAGGTGATTATACACGAAGGAAAACATAGTTTTAATATTATGTGTCATTTCTGCCCCCAAATCCTTCACACTCAACCATTAAATTTAATGAAAAACTTAAACATTTCATTATTAGGAGAAGTCCAAAGAGAAGACATTTTCGGCTTTATTAGATAAATTGAAAAGGAATTGTTTCAAAATTAAAAGGGACAAATTGGTTCGTCATTGTCAAGTTACACAAATTAAGTTTTATTTTGTGCTTGTAATGACACACTGCAAGATTCTGCTCTTATTGAGCACAGTATCTCTTTGACGTGCATATTTGAAAATAACCTTGAAAATAACTACACCTACCTCAGAAAGTTGTTTGTGGGTTTCAGCTCAGCATCAAATACAATCTCCCCTATGAAGCTGATTGGAAAACTCAACACACTGGGCTTGAGTACCACACTCTGCAACTGGATATTGGACTTTCTCACAAACAGACCCCAGACAGTTCGGATTGGCAGTCTCTACACTTCCACTCTAATGTTGAACTCTGGAGCCCCCCTGGGTTGTTTGCTCAGCCTCCTCCTGTTCACACTCTACATCCATGACTGCAATCCCAGACATGGAGAGAACTCTAATTTAAAGTATGCCGACAACACCACCATCATTAGCCCAATTACAAACAATAATGAGAGTTCTTATCAGGAGGAAATCAACAGACAACAATCTGCTGCTCAACGACAACAAAACTAAGGAGCTGATTGTTGACTTTAGAAAAGAAGGAGGCAAAGACACACACCCCTGTCTACATCAGTGGAGCTGAGGTTGAGTGGGTGAACAATTTTAGGTTCCTGGGAATTACCATTGCAAAAAACCACCAAGAACATCATTGGGACACCATGTACCGAGCATCAGTGAAATCAGTGAGGTGAGGTGACTGCACAGAAAGGTTACTAAAGGACAACACTCACCCCATCCACAGCCTGTTCACCCTGCTGCCGTCTGGCAAAAGATACAGAAGTATCCGCTGCCGTACCACCAGACTTGGAGCAGCTTTTTCCCTCAGGCTGTGAGACTCCTGAACTCATCCTTCAAACTTCATCTTAAATAGTTTTTATTTTTTAAAATGTGATTATTTTTGTGATGTGATTATTTATTCATTAACTTTTTTTTTTAGGTGGCTTAGGGAACTACTTTCTAATCCTTTCCATTAGGGAAATACTTTCTAGCTGTTTCAAATCAAGTTAGATCATGGTTGTTTTAACTAACATTATATCTTTTTGACTGGTTGAAGGCATCAGATGTCTGGATTTTAAGTTATCAGAGGAACAAGCTCAGCTAACATTAGCATCCCGGATGTCCTGTGTCTAACGGAAATACAGAAATTTTTAACATGAAACTGCTACAGTATATTCAGTGTTTCACTGGTTGTAATTACAGGGTTTGTTTGTTTTGGAAAGGAGGAGACCTCTGCAGATAATTGAATGAATCCTAACCCATAAACAAATGTTAGCAGCAGCTAGGCTTGTTGCTCCTCCTGGTGTCCTGAATGTCAATCTGTGAGCTTTGTCCACCGTTAATCTGCTCTGGGGTCAACTTCTTTGCTTGACCATTCTCAGTGCATATAATAACCAGTCCACTGTCCCAATATACCCAGTCCATTTAGCGTCTCTGTCCCACTATAACCAGTCCATTTAGCCTCTCTGTCCACTGTGCTCCTCAGAGTTTTCAAACATTTTGAGTTGAAAGAGGCTCTGCTGTCACAGCTTTGACAGAAATAATCAGAAAGAGCAGAAAGTCCTCACATCTCACTGGAGATAGAAGTTCATAAGCAATTTATCAAATTTAGGAATCATTGCCGAGAATCCATCGGGTGCACTTTAGCTTTTAGCACTTTGTCAAATTGCTCATAATGTTTGTTCTTACGAATGCTAGTTGTAATGTTGTAATTTTGTGGACTACGGACTTGCTTAAACAGACTACATTTAAGCAAGAACACATTGTGCCAGTGAGAGGATCCACTTATACGGTTGGATAAACTCACTGCCAGAGCGGTAGGAATGTTGGGATTTTTTCTATTTTTCTGAACTGAAATGAATTGGATTATTCAGTACAGTATAATTAGAACTTGAGCTGAACTGAAGTATCACATATTTCGATTTGGTCTGAACTGAATTTGAGTACATAACTGGAACTGAACTTGGACTGATTTAAGGTGTTTAACATTTGATGTTCTTGTTGTTGTATGTTGTCAGTGTTATGATTTGAAGTACAGTAATTTAATATTTCATTTTGATTTGGAAACCGTAAAATTGTTCTACCTATGAAAGGGATAAGATTAGATGATAATAGACCAGTCTAAAATAACTGTCTAACTCAAATAAACCATTCAACCGAGATGGGTTATATCTAAACAAAACTAAGTGAAAAGGCCTAAAAAAGGGAAAGTGAGTCTACTTCCTTCTGTTACCTGCAGGATTAACTCAACTGTTAATAACGTATGTCTTGTCTATCCTTAATTTCAGTAAAGTGACGGCTTTTCGGAGTTAAAATACATGGTCTCTTGTGTAATTCATGTTGTTACCCCACTCCAGCAGAACTTAGAACTGGTCCAGTAGCGTAAACAGTGACACTAGTGCTACAATCCACTTGAATTTCAAAAGATAGTTTTTTTTTTAGATGGCACAATAATCCTAAGTATGAAAAATTAATATGATAAGAAGTAGCAACTGTGATCATAAATTACAGTGTAAAAACTGCACTGACTTTGCATTTTGACACAATGTTTTACCTCCTCTTGGAGGATCATATCATCACCTGATAAATACCACATAGTTACAGATTTGGGGACTTCAAGTGCCCTGGCAGTCCTTTGTCTGATCAGTACTATTTTCTGCTCTTTCAGTAACTGTATCCAAGTAGAAATAAGCAACCTCAGCACTGCTGTAAAGTCAACACTATTGTAAAAAAGTGCCAAAAGAAAATTGATGTTTGCCACTGCACAGCATCCTTGGGCAGATGAGGTGTAGGTGGGAGAGTGGTCGTCCAGTGATGGGAAGGTCGGTGGTTCGATCCCAGACCCCTGAAGGCTACATGTCGAAGTGTTTTTGAGCAAGATACTGAAACCAAATGAACCCAAATTGCTCTCGATTCCGAAGCTGCGCCATCGGTGTGTGAATGGTTATCGCTCCTGATGAGCAGAGGGCACCCGGCAAGGCAGTCACCGCCACCAGTGTATGAATGGGTGTGTGAATGGGTGAATGCTGACATGTAGTGTGAAGTGCTTTGAGTGGTCAAGATGACTAGAAAAGCGTTATATTTACCATTTACTGTACCTTGTCAAGAGGGCAGGTGTAACTACAGCATAGCATTCTCCAAACCAGCTACTTTCATTGCAGTTGTCTTTGTAGGAGGAATGAGGGCTTTTAAAATGGTACAACCTCGAGAAAGTGCAATGTGGTGTACATTTTTTATAATCTAACAAAAAGCTTCTTGATGATAGCTGTCCACTATAAATGGGTCCACACATATTCTGTCTCTCTCTGTATCTGTCAGCAAAGAGGAGATGACGTGGTTTCTTCACAACCCTGTACTAATGTGCTCACTGTAGTGCTGCCAAACCTGCTGTGCTGGATAGAACATCAAGATGGAAGAGGTAGCCGTAAACAGAACCCCTTCCCTTCCCTCCCCCCTGTAAAATAGAATAGTGCTGATGGACAAAATGAAAACCTGAAAACATGGCTTTCTTTTTAGCCTCGTTTGAGTCAGCAGGGCTAAGAGGTGACGGAGGTAAATTGGGGTCATCGAACAAAATAGAGAATGTAGCATTTTCTCAGTACCCAAGGCTGAGTGATTGATACAGTATGTTGTTGACCAATTGATCTCTTATACATTCTCTCCTTCATGCTTTCTCTCTCACCATCCTGATTAAATTGATATTAGACCAAGAATGTAGAATTTGTGGTAATTGTTCATTTCTAAAACACCCTACAATACCCCTGAAATTTGGCGGTAATGTAACAACAGTTAAATTTGTAAGCACCATCTGGAGCAGGGACAGTAACGCATTTGTTTATATTAAACAGTGCCAGCAGACATGGTTGCTCATTAAGCTAATAAGAGTATAACATTTTATATTTTTGTAGCTTTGTGGCATTTCTTACTTTTTTAATAGCAAGTAGAGAGTGACTAAAGACTGGAAAGACTCACTGCTGTGCACTGCATGTTGTCAGTTTCTCACATACTGTGCAGGTGTGTTGAGGTGAAATATGGATCTCCATTTATAGTATTTAAGTACAGATGATTTGTACAGTAGGATAACACTGGGCTAAGTCTGTGCCTATTTCTGCAGCAACGACTTAACTGCCCCTTTCAGCCTGCTAAATACCACACCTAGAGTATTGCCGGTTATTAATTACTGCTGCAACTAATGATTGTTTTCATTATTAATTATTCTGCTCATTATTTTCTCTTTCAATTAATTGTTTTGTCTATTAAATGTCAGAAATTAACATGGAGGTATTTTGGGGAAAAAAATGGGCGGCATAGTGGTACAGTGGTTAGCACTGCGACCTCACACTGGGGCTTTCTGAGTGGAGTTTGCAGGTTCTGCCCGTGTCAGTGTGCACTCCCTCCGTGTGCTACAGCCTCCCCACAGTTCAACAGCATGCAGGTTTCTTTGTGTCAGTCCTGTGATCAACTTGCAAATTGTCCATAGTGGTTATCCTTGATCGAGGTCTGAGAGCATTTTCTAGTTAAATAGGCCTAGAGTTAGTTATCATTCTGGATTTCCCATCTTTTTCAGGGTCTATGTATACTAATAAAGGCTAATAAAAATAACATTAATTAGTAAGAAAGTGAAAATATTAAACAATAACTGATAAATAAATGTATCTGTTTAATTTTAAGTCTGGCTCCTACATTGTCTGCTTTTTATACATTCAATTTACTTTGTTAAGTAAGTTAAGTTTGATAGTGAGAGTACACGTATTGGTAGTTGGTATCGGTAACTAAGTACTTGTACTTGTACTCAGTGCAAAAAAGTGGTTTTGGTGCATCCTCACCAGGGTTGGGTAGGCTTCCGGTTTTACTGTACGGTGTACGAGCTTAAACTGGTTTAATTTTATACGACCCAGCTAAACCAGTATTTGTTAGCTGTATGTGGAGAGAGCTATCAGCATGCGGCTAGATAGAAGGAGTCCCAGGAGCCATATTAGCTCAGTGCTACAGGGCGCTGCTGCCCTGTTGTGTTGTAGTGTTACTGGAGTTGAGAGTTGTGCATGAAAGCACTGCTATGCTACTCCAACCGCCGTCCACAAGAGAGAACTCTCATCACTAACGAGTTGGTGCAGGTTATGCTCTTTAACATTATGCTACACGCTTGTACGTAGCTGCATTTTTATCCACTCTATCGGCCCTGTTTAATTCACTGCATTATGATTGAATACAAATCAACACTTCCTGTGTGATTTATGATGATATTGTAATGTTTTATTATTTTTATGTTAAACTTTAGAAGATATATCAGTTAAGTTGAATGGTTTGACTGAGAAATGAAAATACAATGTGTTACAGTTGTTCTGATAGGTTGTGGTGCTGTTAACGTCCTTATTCTATGGGTGTTTCTCAATGTCAAGGAAGGATCCTCAAGGACTGTTCCAAAGTACCCACAATCCTGTGCGCACGAGGCTGAGAGGGTCTTTGTCTTTGGTCAATGACACAGGCTGGAAAACGATCACATTAAACTTGAATTAAAGAATTAATACAATTGAACTCAGGGCATGTGGGGTATAGGGCTATATTTAATCAGCTCCACTGGTGTTAGCGCCAGGCAGCTATAAAAATATCAGACTGTGGAATCTGGGTCAGTGATATCTGTCTGATATCTGATGAGTGACTTACGTTTGGATTGAAACCTGATACTGATATTGGATCAGATTAGTCCCATCTCTAAAATAAATTCTAAAAAAAAATCCTCAAACAAAATCCCCAATTTGCATAACGTGATTCATCAGATCAGTATTAACTGTTCGTTATTACTAATATCAGTGTAGCCTAAACTTTATCTGCAACTGTGCAGAAATATTGTGTTTAAACTGAATTAATTAAAAAAAACAAAAAAAGCTGTGCATCATTTAAATGTTGTTTTAGAATCCAAATATCAATGTTTTTAAGCTTCAAACTGTTAAGTACACCCTTATGTTTGTCTATGATTGTTGATTGATCAGGGCTTGACAGTGAGAGCATTTCACTCCCATTTGCCCCAAATAGACAGGTGCGAACCGAGTAAAAAATTACAACATACCTCTAATCTCTGATTATAAACTACAGGACCCACATTACACAGTAGAGTTTTCTGTTGTAGCACACATTAAAAAAAATTTATTTTTTTTAAAGTACGGTATGAGATATGCTTTAAGTTACCTTTTGTTAAGAGCAGTTGAGTTACTGAATAGAGCATTGACTGTAAATAAAGATGGACAACATGAGCACTCCCCGAAAGTGAGGCCAAAACATCTCAATAGCCTCTTGGTGGCGGGCTGCAGTCTAGGTCATAAATCCCGCCTCTCAATGTAATTAGATAGGACATGGGCCAAACTAAAAACTCAAAGTACACCCCTTTCCTAAAAAATGATTGTCATTTTAGGTATTCTTATGACGCTGATGTATGTTCGTGTTCATTTTCTGATAAGTTTGGTTTTAATCACTTATTTGATGCAATAAAAAGGGGGGAGAATGTCATGATTGACAGCTGAGCCCTGCTTGTGATTGAGTGAGCGTCTCCATGGGCGGTAACTCGATAACGCGGCTCCACCGCCCGATCACTACCGTGCAGACTCTGGCTCCGAATGACATCACCAGCGCAAGATGGCAGTGCTTGTATCTGGGATATTTTGGCTTCACTTGCATCATCCATCTTTATTGATGTCAGTGGGATAGAGCAGTGTCTGTGTGTGTGTGTGTGTGTGTGTGTGTGTGTGTGTGTGTGTGTGTGTGTGTGTGTGTGTGTGTGTGTGT
>JBBPCS010006128.1:0-10010 GCA_037974645.1 Hollardia meadi
AAGAGAAATAAAAGTCATTACCAATTAAATCTGTGGTGTAAAGTGCTGCATTTGGGTCTCACCTCGACCCGTTACACCTTTTTTATTTGAAGTCTTAGACAAAGAATTTCTCCCAACCACTGACTCATGGATTGACTATCTTAATTCCCAAACCCAACAAACACACATTACTTCTTGACAACTGGCTCCCGATTTGTTTGCTCAATAATGATTACAAGATATTTGCTTTACTCTCAGCTAAAAGACTTAAGATGATGTTGGCCTCGATTATTGAAGGAACACAGTCAGGCTTCATGACAAAAAGACATTTAGCAAACAATATCAGACTTGTCCTGGACATTCTTAGATTACTCAGAATTCATTGATGATAATGGTTTGATTTCATTTTTAGACTTCTGCAAAGCTTTTGATACAGTGGAGCATTTGTTCATTTTACGATCTTTAAAGAAATTTGGCAAATTGTGTAATTATTTCTCTACAGCTATTAAAACTCTTTATAAGAACAGTATATCCATTAGATTTCCTTCCTTTAGATTTAATCGTTCTAGAGACATCATGAGAGGGTTGCCCTGCCTCCCCATATCTCTTCCTGTTAGTGGCTCAGCTTTTGACGGACCATATTAAATCAGTGATGTGAAAGGTATTTCTCTTATTGGTAGAAAATTGATCATAACTCAGCTGGCAGATCAAAGGCTTCTCATCTGTATACATAAGTGTGGCCATGAAGAAATGCTCTAAATCTGTCCTTTATAATATTTCTGTTTAATATAATAAGTATTATATTTAGGATTAGTCATTACGAAAAATCAACAGGGGAATACCTTAACCAGTGGCTCTTAAGGGATCTATCGTTGAGAGGCAGAGTTCTAATTACTAAGGCAGAGGTAATTTCCCATTTGACATATTCAGCTTTGGCTCTGCATCTTGATAACAAACTACTGAAAGAGATTGACAAAATGCTCTTCACCTGAAGAAAACAGTTCTTATGAAAATGGGGGGCTACATTTTTGGGGGAATTTCATACATTAAATAATACCTTTAAGAGAAAAGAAACCCTACCTTAATTTTGAATATTATACCTCTCCATATATTATCTGAGCTGGGTGGCGTAAACTTTCTTCTTGTTTGTAATTATGATATTGAATAATATCCCTGTAAAAATGTCTGCTTTTCATCGCCAGGCTTTCTTGTCAGGGTCTCTCATCTACAATGGAATCTTCATGGAATACTGGTTTTAAAATAATGTGTTGGTAGATCAGTTATTCAATAGGGACATACTTCTATTTACTTATATATATATATATCCCTGTTTCACCTGGGGATTACGCTAAAGTCTTTGGCGCAATCCCCTCTGGAGTGTGTATGCTGTTTAAATCTCAGCCAAGGGTTAATGTCCAACAATTGTCCTTGTTATGCCCAACAGAAACTCTCATAGGGAAAATTTGTTTTTCCAGCTATTCTGGATTCTGGTTTTGCTGTTATGCCCTTAAAAATGTAAATGTTTTGTGTATCTTATAATCAGTGGTGAAAATGGCCACTTTTTACAGGGGGAACCTACTTGAGTCAGGCAGAAGGGACTCCACGGAAAATTATTATAATCAATATAATCACTAAAGATGTTTTTACATTCACAGATTTTTTGTATAAACAAATAAATGCTGTCAAGTGCATAATTGCACAACAATGTAGAAAGGATATATGGATATCCCTTTTGTTAAAATGGAGAGCTAAATTTGTGATTGTTGTTTTCTCAGTAAATTTGCTCATTACCATGTGAGCTACATAACAAAAACTTCTCACTTAAGTTACTAAGCCTCTTCCACCCTACCCGTATGTTTGTGCAAAAATGCCTAAAATGACATAGCCAAATTAAAATGGCTGGAGCTTCTGAACCACTCTGACTGTATGCATGAATGAGATCTTACTAGAAAATCTCAGTCAGATTTTGATCCATCAAATCCGGATCTTTATGGGGATACTGCACCAAATTACATATATTGTTGAAACATCTCATAATTCACATACCTGATTTTTTTCATGATGGTCTATGTTTTAGTTTCCAAGAAATTAAAATCGTCCTAAAATCGTCTAAATGGTCCTATCTTGCAATGTTAAAGAAAGTGAAAAATAATTCCTGGATCCACCCCTTTATCCGGATTCGCTCCAAAAGTTAATGGGTTCTTCCTTGGCTCATGCCCCATCCTTCCAATCCTACCAAGTTTCAGGAAAATCTGTTCAGTAGTTTTTGTGTAATCCTGCTGACAGACAAACAGCATTGAAAACATAATCTCCTTGGAGGGGGTAATAACTGCCAGTAGCTTTATTTTTGGAGGTGAAGGACAGAATGGGGTTGTAAGCACAGTATCAAATGCTCCAAATTTGAGGAAGATAGAACAAAGCATGGCCATTCTATCATGTTATTTTCATGCAAAGATCCAGGTGCAGTTCCAAAAAGGTCATTTTGGAGACTCCAAATGGACACATGGTAACCAAATGATATTCTAAGGCACTAAACACGAGGGATTATTACTTCACATTCTGATATATTATATCATTTAGCTAAAAAACTTGCAAATTTCCAATTTTTAACCACCAATGTGCATAACTTTGTAATAACCAATGCAAAAACATACCTTTGACTACAAGTTGAGCAGATTTATTCAAATTGTAATGGGTTTTAGTGAAAAAATGAATTTTTTTAAAAATCAAATCACACAGAATCTACAAAAAATCAAAACCCAACAAAACTAAATGGTATCTTTAGGTCAAAATGCATGACCAGGGGACAGTCAAAAAGATCCTAAAACAACACCACAAATCCATACTAATATTACTAATATAATGAATTAATTGGCTCCTGGCTCTGTAATATTACTAATATAATGAATTAATTTGCTCCTGGCTGTGCAATATTACTAATATAATTAATTAATTGGCTCCTGTCCCCAGTTCGTCAAATATCGACAATTTGTCACAGTCCCTCGTGTCTCATCCAGACATACAAGGCACCCTTTGGTATCAGACAGAGATGTACAAGGTTTAATGTACCTGCAATGTAAAGCCGTCCGCGTCAGTATAAGATGACGCGTACACGACCTTCACTCAGGAGACCGGAGTTCACATCCAGTTTGAAAACAAACATCACCAGTAGGTTTTGTGTCTAAACTTAAACAAACCTCAACGATGTTTTGTGCATCGCCCAGAAATGCTAAAGGAAGCGCTTTGCATGATGGCCATGGACGCTAAAGGGCCCGTGGTGTGTCAGGGAAGGCTTAGTGGTCGACCAGCGACACCACAGGGTACCCTGTGCGTCTGGATAAGACGGGAGGGGCGCATCACAAATCGCTAGGATCCGGCGACTTGGCTGGGCTGGTCTGGTCTGAAGTGAAGGAACCTTCTCCACCTCTTTGCCCAGTTCCTTCACCAGCTCCATCTGCAGCCAACCTACACTGTTGCACTATGCTCACTTTAATTGTAAAGGCAGCTTTAATTCAGTTACCCATGCTTTGAATGTTACTTATTAAGTGTACGGACTGCTGCACTAAGCACTGTAAATTAGATGTGAAGTATTATTTTAATATTGTGGTATCTCATGTTTACCATTTCAACTGTAATTTATCATTTTTAATTAAAATGTGATGTTATGGAAACTTTTCTTGTGACAGTTAACTTTACCATTAAACAAAAGATAGATATTAGATGTTTTTTTCTTACTGACCAATTTTAATGACACTGAAAACACAAATTCACCAAAGTGTCCCGACAGATTCATTATGAGGCATGTGCTAAATTTGGAAAGATTTAAGCAATAAAGAGTGTTCTGTAGTTACTAGTTAATGTAAAGTGCCATTTAATTACGGCAGGTTTATTTTAAATTCAATATAAAAGAAAGCTATAATCACAAATTACAAAGGAAAATTGAATACATTTTTTAATTACAATAACTGTAGCTAAGAATAAATTGTGGATGAGCTGTACTACACACACATTGTGGAAGTCTTAATCAAATGAAAAACTACACAGGGGCATGCAGTATCAATTACTAAACCTAACTGCTTGGAAATCTGTTGAATCTTCAGAACAAACTAAAAAGGTGTACACCTAATACATACTTCTACAGTGGTAACAGCAGTACACATCTATTACAGGAGTGACATTTTGCTCCCGCTGGGTGCACTTCTTTTCAGCCAGTTCCAGCTGTTTCCTATTGAAGATCAAATCCAGAAATACTTTCACCTGTGAAGGCCATTAGAGTGTCAAAGTTGTTCAATCTTTTTTTTTTTTTTCCCAGTTAAATGCTTTTTAAGTTCGGGTTTTTACTATCATCACTTGTCTAACAGCAGCAGAAATGAAGTCAAAAGAAAAAAACTGAACCTCTGACTACTAAGGACAGACAATAATAAACTTCCATCAGAGGAAGTGGCTTTTTGACATCATCATGACAACAGTTGAGAACTAAGGATGTCCATATCAGCTCTCTTTTCCATAACCAGACGAACGGCACCACATACACAGCTCATGAGGTCTGCTTTCTGCTGTTGGCACTGATCATTCTGTTTTCACAGTGTTGGTACCTTTTGAATTACAGTAAAAGACAAACACTTTAGTTAAGACATGGGAAATCACAATGAATCACATACTGTACCAGCTTGTACAAGTTTGTCATACACTGTCTTGTATGGACTTACAAGGGAACTGAATCCTGCTCCTCTATACATTGTGTGTTGTACATTAAAATGCTCTTCTAACTTTGTGTTTGATCATTGTGTGAATGAACATGAATATTTCTAGGTAGAGATTCTAGCATTCTATGTGTCATCTTTCTGTTCATGGTCCTAATGAAAGAATGAAATTAATAACAAACTTCAGTGAAACAGCATCAATATCAGTGGCTGATCTGAAACTAATATATTGGAAAGATTTCCAGATTTGGGATTTTGATGTACTTCAAGAAAGGGCTGTTGTCACTTCACTTTTGGGTCAAAGATATTTTTTTTTCAAATTTTATATTCAACTCCAGTGTCAGTCAGTACTATGATCACATTCAGAGTGTTTAATCTTCCAAACTACATTGCAAGTAAATAAGTCTTACAAGCTGCAAATTTTGTTTTATTTTCCCGCTTATTTCATGGCTACTTACCAAAGAAATAAACAATTTGACATGAAATATTATTTTTATATGTTTTTATTCATTTAAAAATGATTTTATTGCTTCCACTAAAAATATAGTCCGTTAGATGTACAGTTGGAACTGCATCCATAGAGACAGAGCGGAACGCGTCATAATCTGAAAACCACGCCCACTGGAGGGGAAAACAATCGGTGCCAGAATATACAATTGAGGCCTGAAACGCTGACAAAATGCCTGTAAAAATGTACAAAATGGTTTGTAGCAGTTGTATACTCTCTCTCTCTCTCTCTCTCTCTCTCTCTCTCTCTCTCTCTCTCTCTCTCTCTCTCTCGCCTTGTATAATAAATTAGGCATAACAGTCACTTTTTGATTTCAACCAGCCATTTATTCTGTTAACACCAGAGTCATATATTAGATCTATCACAGCCAACTTTGTAGTAACTTAAGCTCCACAGATTGCACAGGGACAGGGTACAGCAGACAGATAACAGTATGTTACATATACAGCTAACTGTTATTTGGCAAGTTACACCACAGAGATTTATTACCAAGGTGCAAACTAGGTAGCAAAGTCAACGTCAGATAACATGGTGAGTTAAACAAATTACTCTTCAACAAATCATCACAAAAGCATTTGATATTGAATTTGGAAGCCACCTGTATGAAGAACACTTTTAAGAACAAAAGCAAACTTATTTAAGTGTATTAACAGGGCTTATTACTAATCAAAATGCCTACTGTACACATAGTGGCACATTGAGTGCCAGGATGTATCCACTTTTGTCACCTTAAAGGTATAATGTGTAAGATATGGCGTGTTAAAAGTGTTAAAAAAAAAATCAACTGACATTACCAACAGAATGTGAAGAAACAGCTGTGTTGACGTTTGACTTCTTTGTATTTTGTTAGAGTATCTCTCAGGCCTACAGGCGGGCAGGACGTGACCCTCTCTCTCTGTAGTTCACGCACATTGAACGCGCAGTGTTGCGGGCTCGAAAGCCCTGTTCAATGGGGAGGGGGGTATGCACAGCAGTAAAAAATTTGCATAAACAGCTACGTCTATGCAAATTTCAGGGGGGCGAAAGTGTGATCGTGATTGGAGGAGATTAGTACCCATAGAGTCCAGACGAGAGCTCCAATAATTGTTGTAGGTAGTGAGCTAGTTAGTCAGACATGGTAATATTTGCAGCTTTAGTGAGTGTAAACCAATTCACTTTTTAACCGACTGCTTAAACGCCACACTCCAAATGTTTGAGATAGGTCTACCAAGTATCACAAACACGAGTGCACACCTCAGCATGTCATGTTATGCATAGCTCAACAAGGCTCCCATGCCTATACAGTTGCTATAAGTGGACAATTGCTGTTGTGGGAAGGGCTTCAGCCAATGGTGACTTACAGTAACTTGTTGAGTATGTTACTGTAACCAACAGGATCTATGACCAAGAGGATAGATAGATGAAAATTAAAATAAGATTGAACAAAACACTTATTTCCCTTTAAGAAAACTCCTCAGTCTAACCCTGATGTCCTAGTGTATCAGTCCAACCTCAATTCGCATTGACTCATGGGTAAGTGAATGCACACACAATAGCGGTTACTCAGACAACTCATGTATGAAGAGGCCTCGGCACTCATATAATTACACATGTGCAAAACTCTTTTCCACCTCATTTTGCAGCCAGGGAAGCATGGGATTTGAGTAAAGCCTTTTCACACAATCATTAAAGAGCTTGACCTAAATTAATGAGGACAACCAGCTAATACGTGCTGATGTGAAGTGATACTAAAGCTTCTTTTCTGCTGCCTTCCACTTTTTTTTTCTCACACTTCACTTCCACTGCACACACGTCCCTCCATCTCTTACCCCCGTTGTTCTTTGGCTTTCAACTTTCCTGTCCCAGTCTCTCTCACTCGCTCCCTTTGAGCCTCTGTGTCTTTCTGTGGCTTCAATCAAAATAATGAGTATTACCAATATGAATGAGAAATCCTAATGATTTCTGCCCTCAGCCCCCAATCCAACAGTTCCCTCTTTAGAGGATGTGCTTCACCCTCAGTACACATTCACAATTGATGGATGTTTATGCAGAAAAGTGCATTGTATATTGTTTGAGACATGCAATACCCATCTTTTTAATCACATTTTGTTGTTTTCTTTGCCCCGACACTCCTTCTCCTCCATACTGTCATATTTGGAGTGGATATACACTTCGTTTTCTTTTTCTTTTTTTACAGAAGGTGACTGACTTTTACCCACCCAAACTTTTAATTCTGAGTAAATTATAGAAGAAAAAAAAACAGAAGATATACTACAGGGATTCTACCCAGGAGATTTCATTATAAGATCCAAGCTGGAGTTTGAGGCTTCAGCCATTCATCCATGCACTTTATTCAAGCAGGATAATACTCTTTGTAGAAGCTTTCAAACATCAATGACAAGTGAATTTAATGAGCATCTATAGGGAAGCTACTATACATGTATGTGGCATGCAGGGTGTGTTTGAGGTAAAGGGACCAATATATATGCCAGTATATTGGTCCCATACCTCAAACAGCGCCTGGAGGGGCTAGGGGAGGAGTCCTCACAGCTCAGCCATCATCTGCTGGCGGCTCAACAGCAGACAGGGAAGGATGACACGAGGCAGAACACGACAACGATGAGAAGATGAGGACACCGTCGTCACATAGCTCTCATGGCAGCAGCTGTGGCTGCTTCCCAGGCAGTTCCAGCGGCGACACCTCAGCATCAACTATACATACTATAAATGTACACAGGTATACTCCAGAGGTTTTTAGCCAGGTGGCCCCACGTACACACTGTATTTGTACAAATTTTCCATTTTAATATTGCAGTGCTAAAACTTTATGAGCTATCATGACATAAATTGTTTTTAAAGGTGCACTATGTAGCTTTGAAGAAGAAATTCTAATCGGAAGAGAAACATGACTGAACAAACTGTCCTCAAAGGAAAACACAATTTTATAATGTTTATATTTGCAGGACCTTTCGAAGTAGCTAACTTTGTAGCTTCAGACAGTGTTTAAGCGACCTTATTTCCCTTTGGGGATGGCTTGTTTTGTCAGTTAAAGAAACATTATTTGTATTATTGCCTCAGTAATATTACCTTTCTGAGTTTGACTTCTTTTTTTTCCACTTTTGTGCACTTTAAAATTGCTAGGTTTAAACCACATTGCCTTACATCCTAATGTTTTCAGATTTTAGAAGTTTTTTTTATATAATATTCAGGATGATGCCCAAGTTTGGGTTTTTTTGGTACTTGTAGTACTCACTGTAATTAAGGCCATCAGTTATTAAGTATTTATTAAGTCAATTAAGTTAAATAAGTTAATGAATTTTTAGAAAGTCAAAAACTCTGGGCATGAGTGGGCATGTTAGAGCTGTGAGGCTCCAGCGCAGACCTCCGGTCCAGAGGAGTGACATTTCTCATTAGTATGCAGACGTAAATCACACTATTGTTGCCCCTCCTCTAAAACCCATCCTCTCCAGGCTAACACAGTGACAGAGAGCTGAAACCAAAAACCAGTGACATTGAAAAAATAGTGACAGCATTAAAAAAATAAATAAAAAAAAAAGACAGACAGACACGAAGAAGAAATCTAAATATCAAAATGAAATAACTTTTAATGTCTGTTTTCTTTGCAGTAGAACTTTTGTCATTGCCAAATATTTGTTTCAGTGCGAAGACAACTTTTTAAAATGTAAATTCCTTTTTCAGTTCAGGTTTTGTTTTAAATGCAAAATTTTATTTTTTATTTTTCTGTCACTTGTCAGAGATAAGAAAATACATGAAAGGATCTGGATTGCCCTGTTTCTATCTATCTATTCCTGCAGCAGTTCATTCTGTTATCATGTTGTTGACATGTAAACATTGTTTATTTCTCCTTTTTCCCTCAACACCGTTCCTCCTGAGCTCTTTGGCCTCACATCATCTCCCATGCAGTAGAGCCAGAGACAAGTATTTGCTCCTAAATTTCAGTGTAATAAAGAATGGAATTAATTCAAATGTAGTACATTTATTTATTTAAAGAGTGGCAAAATCAAAAGTGAACCAAACTAGGAAGCTTGCATAAACATCCTGCCGCAATACATGATTCATTGTATTCACTACATGACAAGTGCTATCGGGCATCTTCTTCTTCATCAGAATCACCACAGCTTCATTTGATTTTGTTGTGATATGAGTCCTACTTTCATCAGCAACCAGCAATTATATATCTTAGCAACCAATTCTTCTTCTAATATTACCTGAAAAATCTTTTATACATATATGTCAACATCTAATGGGATTCTGTATGGAGATGGTTTACTTAATGTTACTAAATTCTGTGATAATCAGCTTCTCCACACCAGTCGTCTGCTTAGGTTTCTGTTCGTTTCTCGTTTGATTGGATTTTCATTATGCTCTCAGGAATTTCTTCGTCATGCTTTTTTTTTTTTTACAACAAGTGTGTGCTGTGCAGTGTGTGTGTGTGTGTGTGTGTGTTAGCAAGGCAGCGAGTGTTTCAGAATTACGTGGAGCTGAACGCGGCAGGCTGACTGACTGGCTCTCTGCTTGTCTCTCAAAGGGGCAGTGAGAATTGAGTAGTTGTAATCCACCACACACTACTTGGATTTCTGTGCCCATATTGTGAATTATTTTCTGCCAAGGGAATTTCACACTGACACACACCAGGGGTCCCTCTGCACTTACTGTGTGTGTGTGTGTGTGTGTGTGGGGGTGGGGGGGTACTGAGAGAGCAATTAGATGATTGATGGTGATTGATGTGGCTGCTTGTAGATGAAAGATCACACACACACACACACACACACACACACACACACACACACACACACACACACACACACACACACACACAC
>JBBPCS010006129.1:0-10009 GCA_037974645.1 Hollardia meadi
ACAGTGTGTAAGTTAAATATCTGCTGTTTATGTGTATTTGTTTCTCTGGTAAACTGAGGCGGTGGAAGGTTTGATTGACCCAGAATGTGCAGCACTTCCTGCTGGAGACTTTCAGAGTAAAGGCATGACGGTGTATTGATGAGATTATCTGTGAAGGGATGAAAACAATCCAGTTAAAGCTGCAACATGATTTCACCTCGTTCTTCACGGAACAACAGATAATATTATTCAGATTAGTTTAATCTAATAACAAACTTTATTGTCTCTCTTCAGTAGGCCTATCTTTTATTGAATGAAATGATAAACAGAATAGTACAGAGAAAATACACAGAAGAGATGTGACCAGTGTTCGCGTGTTCCCTGGTAGCTAACATGTTAGCAGTTAGCTCTTCAGCTACAATAGTTCACCAAGATTGTCACCAACACTAGAACCAAATATTTTACAAAGACACACATTGATGTCACGGCACCACTTCCTGGTGTTAGCGGACTTTTACAGTGTGCATTCACAGGATGTGTACCAGCTGTTACCAACCATGGTGCAGCTGACTGACAGTTTATAATACTGTGAGTACCTCTGTAAATACTGTAAATATTCTGAACTTCACACATGTTGACGTTTTCCATTATTGTTTTTTAGTTTTGTTGGATTGTGATAATTTCCAGATTAAACTGAGTGTGTATCCTTTTGTTCGTGTAGGACTGAGTTTACCAACACACAGAGGTGAGAGAGGACTCCTTGTTTTGTTAACTGTGAGGCTTCAGACAGTAAACACATGCTGATGTGATTCAGCGTGATGTCACTTCCTGAAGATATCATATTCTCTGATGTCATCCAGAACAAACTTCCAGAAATCCACTGAGAGAACAAAGTTCCTGAGAATCATCATATTTTCAAGTTTTCTTCAGTATCAAAATAATCCAATAATAAGTTTCCATGGTGACACTGCAAACATTCAGTCAATAAGACTGTTGGATGGAAACTAATAAAAACAGGGTTCAACTTGTACTTCACAACTCACTGTCACTGAACCCATAGCACCACAAAGCATTGTGGGAAGTGTAGTTTTGAACATTAGAACATGATTAGTTGAATTAAATGTGAGCCTGCGTGTTCTGCTTCAGACCATCCTGCTGGATTCTTCAGCTCAAACTGATGAATTATTGATCATCATGCTGACCTTCATCTGGCTGTTAAACTAGTTTACAGTGTTGATCAGTGTTTGAATGCTCCATTGAAGGAAACAGATTTGTTAAAGGTGCAGTAAGAAACTAGTTTGAGTCTCATTCCCGACTCGACCCAAAGCGTCAGCGTTTAAAACACTGCACTCTGCAACCAATCAGCTCACAGCACTGCATCACTGAAACCATAAACATGGAGAGGAGGAGGAGGTCACCTCACACAGGTGGAGACAGAGAGAGTTATGATTGGTCCAACCTCAGGTCAGTCATGTCTCTGAGCCAATCACAGACACCGGAACACGTCCAGGTGTGAAAATCTCCTGCAGGTGTTGAACCTGGTCTCTGTGTTGTCCTGATGCAGAATATGAACGTATGAATTTCATCAGAAACGGAACAAACATTGAATCTGTTTAAAATAAAGAGATCAGCTGACTGTGGCCTCTCACAACACTTGGGTTCCAGAAATCACCACCCACCACTGAAGTGACGGTTTAAGTCACAAAATAGTCCAGAATTTCCAGTTAACTTTATTGCAGAAGAAGCTTGACAGGGTGTACAGACATGCCTTTTTCTTGTCAGTGTTATATATTTGTGTGTGTGGTTCTGAAAAAAGGAGGAATAGGATACAGAGTAAGGAAACATAATACAACCATTAAACCGGTCATTATAAAGAGCTGAATGAAAGAAAAAAAAACACCGAAATGCGTAGCACTGCCACAAGGTGGAACCACAAGACCACAATGGTGACAGCTAACCACACTAAATTATCCCACTAAAGAGATTAATTGACAGCTAGGCAGCAATTAACAAGAAAAATGTATTTAACTATATAACCCACAAATAAGATACCATGACTACAGGCCAAAATACTAACCAATGGGCATATTAACAGACTAAATGTACAGACTACATATGAATGCAGCAATACAGTGTGTTCACACTGAAAAATAACAGAACAGAGGCGCATTGAATGTAATTACATTAAGTACAAGTTCTACACATATGGAAGCTAACGCTGCAGACACTCAATTGCTCTCAAGTGGGCCTAATTAGCATGACCTGCAGTAGCTAGAGCGAAAGAGAGCAAGAATTAACTAAAAAAGAGATGATTATACATAAACCATATTGATATGAGACTTAAAGTACTTACAGTTCAATGGACGCACACAACAGTCAGAAACAAGGGCATTAACACCCCTTAATAGGACTAACTACTGTAACTCTCAAAACTCTCCCTGATCTTGTGAACTGCACTGGGCAGACGGAACATACCACTCTAAGAGGGGGGGCGGAAGAGTCCAAGTGGTGCTGGCCTTTTTAACACTGTTGGTTTTACATCTGATGTCTGAGTGTGAAGGGTTATTGTTGTTGTGAGGTCTTTCCTCTGAGACCCTCTGAGACCAGAAACTCGTCTGGTCTCTGACAGAGGTGAGGGGTCATCAGAGGTGGAGCAGCTGAGACAGCAGCAGGTCTAATTAAAAGTCCTGTTATCAGATTTGAATTGATGTTAAATCAGTTTGATGTTAAGAGATGAATCAGCTCATTATGTTTTTTCAGATTCAGACTTTCTGTGTATTGAAACTGTTGTGACATTTAACAGCAACAGAGCTGCTGTGTTTTCTCTCTGTGCAGCTGCGGGACTTCACTCATCATCCTGCTGCCGGTTGTTTGTTGTTGCTGTTGTTGTTGTTGATTGAGATTCTCTGAAGGTTCTCCAACATCTGCTCAGAGACTCCGCGATGGAAACTTCCTCTCATCAGTTTCTGCTCCTCCTGCAGTCGCTAAAACATCTCAAAATATGAATGAAGTTTGGTTGTGTGATTTTCAAATCAAGCAGCACCAAAACAAAGAAATTGGTGTGAATTTCTATGAGAACCAGAAGAGTTGAACATCAGCATCTGATCAGTGATCAATAATAATCAGAATCTGTCTCACTCTGATTACTGAAAGCTTTTCAAACATCCCACAAACAAAATGTTCTTTTAAATGATTCGGTCTTCAGCTGAACAATCAGATTTATTGATCAGAGATCGGATGTGTAGGTTTCTTAATGTTCTTACTGTCAGAGTTCTGAGTGAGACACCGAACACAGTCTGAGTGTATTGATCCAGTTTGACAGCTGATCAATAATCACATTGTCTCGCAGCAGCAGTGGAGAATAATCCTGGTTCTGATGGGATTTCTAGCTGCTGCTGAGTTAAATTCTGCCTGACGGTGAATCTTTTAATCCCTCTGAAGACGAGCAGCAGCAGATTAATTTCCCATCATGCCTCAGTCGTCTCTTTGTGTTTGATTTCAGCACAAACACCTGATGGAGACATGAAAACTAAAACTCTGCAGGGACCACAGACTGACCAGCAGGGGGCGACTCCACTGGTTTAAAAAAGAATCTGATTGTATGTTAGCTGATGTGGAATCGATTGATTTGTGACCTCAGTTAAATGAGTTTTTGTGTCATCGTATCAAACAGTGTGTCCAATCAGAAGAGCTCAGCTCAGACAAAGATGTTAAATCAATGATTCAGTCCTGCGTTCGTCACAAAAACATTTCAAGGATTAGAAATAATCTGGAAACTGTTATTCATAACCTGGATTAGACCTCTGTAACGTTGCTCTCAGTAAAGACTCTATCTCAGCCTTCAGCTCATGTCACTGATCCTGGCCTCTGGACTCTGGCCTCTGGCGTCATGGCCCCCCCTCCGGTATTCAACACATCTGTTATTGACTCATGCCCCCCCCCCTCTCTCCCTGAGACCCTGTGTGGCTCCTCTGAGGTCCACACTGACACACAGACATGATGAGCCTTCACAGTTCGGACCAGGCGGCTCTTTATACGACAGGTCTTTACTAAAAGTGTGTGTGCGATAACAAATATTCAGATTGATAAACTAAGGTTCACAGTTTAAGGTAACATTCTCGTTATAAATCAGTGTGTGTGTGTATCCGCCTCATATCCCGCCCTCAACACGCCCACATTCAACCATAAATGGTCAATGTAAAGCACCTCATGAAGGTGATGTGATCGATGGTTCTTTACCATGACAACAGCCGAGAGGAAGATGAAGAAGAGTTTTTCAGACAGAAATCAGGTGTTGACATACACGCTGAATTGCTGCAAAGCGAGAATCACATGGCCTGTCCACACCCACGTCATCAGCCTGCAACAACACTGCTCCTGCACCCACATAGCTGGCAACTACCTCCAGTTTAAAAGCACTATCGCACTGTGGAGCTGACAAAACAGGGGCATTACAAATCAGGGATTTTACACTGTCAAATGCCCTCTGGCACTCTGAAGACCAAACATACTTCACCTTAGATTTCAACAAGTTCGTGAGCGGGGCAACAACAGTAGAAACATTTGTAGAAAAGCACCGGTAATAACCAACCAGCCCCAAAAATCGCATAAGCGCCATTTAGTCAGGGGCGGGGCATAGTGATCGATAGCCTGCACTTTCGCACGCACCGGGCACACTCTGCCTTGGCCCACCACACGCCCCAAATAAGTCACTGTGGCCTTCGCAAACTCGCACTTGGCCAAGTTAACAGTCAGCTGTGCATGAGCCAAGCGGTCAAACAACATCACAATGCGGTCAAGATGATCACCCCAGCTGTCAGAGTAGATAACCACGTCATCTGAATACGCAGCAACCTTCCAGATCACCAAAAACCTTATTCATAAGGCGTTGAAAGGTCGCCGGCGCATTCTGCAAACCAAAGGGCATAACAGTATATGAATACAACCCTGTGGGCGTAATGAACGCAGCATCTCCTGCGGCCGCTCAGACAAAGGGACCTGCCAGTACCCCTTCAGGAGGTCAAACTTACTCACGAACCCAGCTGACCCGACCTGGTCAATACAGTCCTCCATACGAGGAAGCGGAAAAGAGTCTGGCTTCGTCACACTGTTCACTTTACGGAAATCTGAACAAAACCTCGCGTGTTGTCGGACTTAGGCACAAGGAGGCACGGCGAAGCCCAGCTGGAACAAGAGGGCTGTGCCATACCATTATCAAGCATATACTTAACCTCAGCATCAAGAAACTTACGCTTCTCTGGGTGAACACGGTAAAACCTCTACTTAATGGGCTTACAGTCCCCGGCATCTATATCATGTTCCACCAAATTTGTGCGACTAGGGATGTCACCAAACAGACATGGGTAACGCTGTATCAACCTGTATTGAGATTCTTCAGAGTCTCTGAATTCTTAAGACGACCATAAAGTACAGCTTCATCGGGACCTAACACATCCTCCCCCTCCTGCCCTGCCACAGCATGAGGGGACACCTGCACTGCCAAGCAAGCCGGGTGAGCACCGGACACCTGTGCCTCCTGATCAACTGTCTGCTGTTCACGTGAGCAGTATGGCTTTAGCAAATTTATGTGACAAAGCTGAGTGGATGATCTACGATTGGGCGTAGCTATCACATAGTTTTGATCCGACACCTTCTTCACTACAATGTACGGACCTGAAAACTTCGCCTGAAACGGAGATGAAACAATAGGCAAGCACCTGATCTCCTGGGAGAAAAACACGCTTCTCAACCTGATGATCATACAGCCTCTTCATCTTGCCCTGTGCAGACATCAGATTGTCCCAGGCCACCTCTTGTGCTCTGTACAGCTTATACCGGGAAATCATGAACATAATCAATGAGGTTCTGTGGTGGCTGTGCCTCTGTCCAGTTGTCCTGCAAAAGCGCCAAAGGGCCCTGCACCATGTGTCCAAATACAAGGTCATTAGGGCTAAACCTGGTGCTCTCCTGAACCACCTCCCTGGCCGCCAACAACAACCATGGTAACCCCTCCTCCCAGTCTTTGTTCCTTTGGGTACAATATGCACGCAACATGGATTTGAGCATCTGATGGAAGCGCTCCAGATCGCCATGGCTCTGCGCATGGTAAGCAGACGCCTGATTGTGAGCCACGCGCAGTTGCTTTAACACCTGTGCAAACAAACGAGACGAGAAGTTCGACCCCTGGTCTGACTGAATGACCCTGGGCACACCGAAGATCGAAATGAACTGCGACAACGCACGCACCACAAACCTGGCGGTGATAGAGCGCAGAGGGTACGCAGCTGGGTACCTAGTGCTCTGGCACATCACCGTCAACAGGTAACTAGCACCTGACTTTGAAGGAGGTAATGGCCCCACACAGTCAATAATGAGATGCTCAAAAGGCTGGCCTATAGCTGGTATTGGACACAGCGGAGCGGGCTTTAGGGCCTGATTAGGCTTGCTTGTTAGCTGACACATATGGCATGACTGAATGTATGCAGACACGTCATGTTTCAGTCTGGGCCAGAAAAAATACCTCAAAATGCCGTCATACGTCTTCCTGACGCCCAAGTGGCCAGACTCATCGTGGGAAATCTGCAACACCACACGACGAAATCGGGAAGGCACAACAACTTGGTAAACAGGTTCACCAACACAATCCACCCCATGAGGCACCCACTTCCTCATCAGCACATCATTTTGCATGAAATAGCACTGAGCGTGGTTTTTCACCTCACTAAACGGCCACGCCACCTCCAGCAGAGCCTTCAGAAAACCATCCGCACGCTGTTCCGTCAACAGTTCACTGTGAGAAACAGACCAAGGAACATCAATACATGTCACATCCTGTTGTAAAGTGTCGTCATCATTTTCAGAGAAATTTGTCTCATTCAACTGTGCTTTTTCCATGGCGCGCGTGACCTTGCACGCAGCAAACACCTCCGGAAACTCTACTGCATTCCTGTCAGGCTCACTGCTAACCAGGGGAGGCGGAGCGATGATAAGAGGAGGGGTAGCATCACTCTTATCAGGCTCACTGCTAACCATGGGCATCTGAGCAATGTTAGCAGGAGGTGGAGCATCAGCCCCCACCCAGCTCCCCGCTATATCATTACCCAAGATCATCTCAATGCCACCCAAGGGCAGAGCTGGACGCACGGCAACAGCCACTTCACCCACGCACTGGAATAAGTGCACCAGTGTCAGTCTCATGTGAAAATGGCAAGGTGGATGCTAAAATGAAAGAATCAAAAGCACCCGTGTCACGCAAAATTTTTACGCACACTTCCTGGCCCCCTACCAAAGACACAAAACCATCCCTGATGAAAGGCAAGTAAGACTCCAGTTCTGGGTTACATACCTGCAGCTCAGCAGCTGGCGCAGCACACATGGCCGGCTTGGGGTTAACAGGCGCTCCAGACTGCCTGTTCCTAGATTTAAAAGCATAACAGTCTCTTTTTAAGTGCCCTCGTTTATGACAATAATGACAAATTTTGTCAGGCTCACAAGCACCACGTTCATATGTCTGCTCCACCGCTCCATGCCTAACTGGCAGACCAGACCATGTACCTGCAACCACAGAGCTCTCCCTGTGTCCGCTGCCACCCCGCGCACCAGGATGCCAGCCATCACCACCATGAGTCAGAACATAATCATCAGCCAACGCAGCGGCTTCAGCTGCCGTCCTCACTTTATTCTCACTGATATAAGTCTCTATGCGCTCAGGCACAGAATTTTGAAACTGCTCCAAAACCATTGAATTGCGCAGATCCTCATACCTGTCAACCTTAGCTGCAGCACACCAACGATCAAAGTGAGTGGACAACTCTCGCGCAAACTCCAAATGCGACCTGTTGCCTCTTTTCCCACTCCTAAATCGCTGGGGATAAGCTTCAGGCACACGCTCATAGGCCTTGAGAACAGCAGATTTCACCACAGCATATTTTAAACTGTCACTGTTACTCAAACAAGAATAAGCCTCCTGAGCCCTGCCGGTTAACACACATTGCAACATTAACGTACTTGTGGATTCAGACCACCAACTAAATTTTTGCCTGCTCAGTTTCTTGCCTCAACTTCTCAACAGACAACACTTTCTCCATCTCCATACCCTGACGTGTCTTTTCTGCTGCTACCTCTTTCTCAGTCTCTAAATTTATGCGCAACAAAAGCAACTCTTTCTGCTGCTCGAAAGTTAACCCCGCACCTGGACTCGTTAACACTGGCAGAGATGAGCCCTCGGCGCCCGCAGAAACAGGACCAGCTTCTCCTGCCGTAACCCCTTCATCTTAAACAAATGAACTTTCAAATTTGCTTTGACATTTTCTTTTAGTCTTTTATATCTCCAACATCAACCTTGTAAAAATCTGCTATTTTAACCAACTGATCCCGTGTGCACTCATCTAAAAAACTTTCAGCTGGCGCCTCCATGAATGCCTTCACAACTTCATCCATATTTTACAACTTACCAGCAGGCTACTTAAACAGTGACAAGAGAATGTACAGTGTTCAGATCCACAAGCGTGAACAAAGGCCAATGCAGCCTCCACACGGAGCTTCCCCGCTATCTGACTGCCTAACCACAAATCTAACTGCCTAACTCCCCCCTAGTCTTCATGAGGCGTAGGGGCGGGTACTTATGCACTGAAGCCCCCTGGCCCGAGAGAGGCGACCAGAAATTGGCAACCACCTCGAAAACTATGGACGTGCTCCCGAGCAATTTTGGGGAAAAGGGAAAAGGAAGCTCTAGCTGCCGTACCCCAACACTACCAAAAAAACCAAAACGAATTTACCAAAATTTTCCGGTCTCGCTTCAAAGACGGACGAGCCCCCAACTTGTTACGACCGGCTCGCAGACCGTAACAATGACCGTAATGAGGGAGATGTACTCAGGAAGAACTTAATCAAACTATATTAATTACAACAAATCATGTAATTAACGATGAGGTGTGGCAGTTTGAGTCAGTAGTGTGTGCAGGTGAATGGATGCTGTGAACGATGTGTGGTGCATGTTGTGAATGTAACACAAAGAGAAAGAAGAATGCTAGATGCAGGGCAGTGAGGCTGGCGGTCAGCGAGGTAGAAGACAAGAAGCAAGACAGGGGCATCCAGCAGGGAGGCTTAAATAACAGGAGCACTGGCCAGGTGTTCCTGATTATGTGATTGGCTCCACCCAGCCCAGGACCTGGAGACACACAAACTGTACACAGTATCTCCGCCCACAGGACCCAACTCTCGCTATTTCTTAAGTTGTGCATTCCATGTGCGTAACAAATAAAAATGAAATGAAATAAATCATCATCATCATCATAAATAATCATCATCATGAATCATCATCAACAGTCATCGACAGCTTCATAAAGATAAGATGATCCTTTATGAGTCCCATGATGGGGAAATTTGCATTATTACAGCAGGGATAGCAAAATAAAAATAAGCATAAATAAAAAAGCAATAAATAATAAATAAGTAAAAAAAGCAAGATAAAAACAAGAGGAAGATAAAAACTCAACAACAATATAGATAAAATACAGCTGAGTCAAATATTGATATTGTATGGTTGGTATACATTAATATTGCAGACAGTGAGTCAGTCCTGGTGTGTGTGTGTGTGGTCAGTGCTGGTGTGTGTGTGTGTGTGGTCAGTCCTGGTGTGTGTGTGTGTGGTCAGTGCTGGTGTGTGTGATCAGTCCTGGTGTGTGTGTGTGGTCAGTCCTGGTGTGTGTGTGTGGTCAGTCCTGGTGTGTGTGTGTGTGTGTGTGTGTGTGTGTGTGGTCAGTCCTGGTGTATGTGTGGTCAGTCCTGGTGTATGTGGTCAGTGCTGGTGTATGTGGTCAGTCCTGGTGTATGTGTGGTCAGTGCTGGTGTATGTGGTCAGTGCTGGTGTGTGTGTGGTCAGTCCTGGTGTATGTGTGGTCAGTCCTGGTGTATGTGTGGTCAGTCCTGGTGTATGTGTGGTCAGTGCTGGTGTGTGTGTGGTCAGTCCTGGTGTATGTGTGGTCAGTGCTGGTGTATGTGGTCAGTCCTGGTGTATGTGTGGTCAGTG
>JBBPCS010006130.1:0-10009 GCA_037974645.1 Hollardia meadi
GGAGCTCAAAGCGCAATTTGTCTTTACGACAGTGTAATTACACCCTGCAACTGTAGGGGGTGCTCAGGGGCAAAAATACCAAAAGTTACGCAGTGGGTTTTTAAAGTAATAGTTTTCAACTGAAAATCAGTGTAAATGGGTAATTAGTAGAGTAATTGTTCGATTCAGGTCAAAATATTGACATTTCTTAAAATTTGGATTCTATTTATTCTGTTCAAAATATGCATAGCGACTGCCCTCCACCGGTTGAAACCCGGCTATTGCAGTTGAATTTTGCTATTAGCTGATCTGGAGGCATGTATGGTGGCATCTTTCATCACCAACCCCCTCCATCCACTTCGCGACTCTGCAGAGAATGTGGGTGGTGTTCCGGCTGCCGCAGGGGCTGATCTCAACCATTCTGGTCAATGCTCTTGATTCGCTGCAGTGCGCTTCAGAGGCGTCCCAAAGGCGCCTGTCTATTTTTTGAGGGAAACCGTGTCAAGCTGCATGGACGAGATTGAGTCACGGAGGAAGTCGGACACAAGAGAGAATGCCGTCAATTTTCAAAATAAAACAACCTGTGCATACTCTGGATCGTGTTTCACTTCTAACAACAAACCAAAAAGGAACCATTTAACCCATGATAGAAGCACAAAAATCAATGTTAGAGAGTCAAAAACAACTCAGTGCCTGCAGCACTTAGTGATACTGTTTGAGAAAACACTTCATATTTACAGGAATTTAAAAGAAGTTTAGGATTTTGTGACATATTTACATTACATAGTACTTTGATACCTGCATTTTATGTGATACACACTATGTATAACAACACAGAATCATTATACCTTAATGTAAGTGAACTGGCAGCAATAGGCTGATACTGAATGTGTCCTATCCAGCCTAAATACATTCCGAGCTCGTCGTCTCCCTCTTTCTTTCTCCGACTTTCTCTCCTTCTCCCTTGTCCCTCTGTTTACATTCTCCTCAAACTGCAGGAAGCCATTTTTAAGCCAGTGCCACAGATAGAGAAGCATGAGTGTATGTATGTGTGGGTAGGTGGGTGAGTGATTGTTAGAGATTCTGGCAGAGGGCCGGTTCACCATAAACAAAGTTTTTAAAAAATGGAAATCTCATCCCTCTGCTAAGAGAGGTTGTTAGAGGAAGACAGCGAGAGGGAGATGGAGAGAGAGAGAGTTATATTGTGAACGTTGAGGAGAAATTACATTGAAAGACAGAAAGGGAAGGAAATAGTTAATTGTACTGGAATTATGTTTGGTGAAGACAAGGCTTATTTTGAACAAGGTCAGCTCTAGGCTGATGAAGACGTTAACACCAAGTATGTAGTCGGGCAGAGTCAGACCTATGTGTATTTAGGAAGTTTTAGGTTCTATACTCTAAGGTCAGGACCAGTGTAATTTAGCAAAAGGTCAGCAAATGGTTCATTTTTAAGTAGGTAGGACTAAGTATTAACAGAATTAAATCAGTCACATATTATTGATAATAACCTCTCTTGGAGGTTCATGTTTTCTCTATCATATCTATGTGGTATCATTTTTTTTGTCTGTTTCCTGTACTGAGTTTTGAAAGAAAACAATGGATCCCACAGTCGAGGACAAGAGAGTTGTCATGATCGTATGAAAGGGACCAAGGTTTTGCAGAAAAACAAATACAGAAAGTAGTATCATTTGTTGATGACAAGCTGTTCGTGCACAAATATCCTAAAACTTAGGCCTATTACAAAAGTAAGACATTCCACTGATAAGAAGTTAAGGCAAGCAGTGCAAGAGGCATGGTCGCTTTCTTTTTTTTTGCTTTGACTTTAGAACCATCATTAAGAGACAGAGGTAGACGTATTAGGAGTAACAGCTAATATGCAGCAGATGTGCTGAAAGCTCAGTAACACACCAACATGATAAGTAGGCATCTAATCGTAGATATAAGCCCAAACATGAATGTTAAGTATAACCCTAAAGGAAAACTTGTTTTGCTTGCATCCGCTTGAAATGTTCGAAAGTTTAACTAATCATCCACAGACATAACTTTGTCAAATGGCTTATTTGACAGCCAAAAATGTTTAGGTTTTCAGTGAAAATGTAAAAGAAAGAGAACAATTATTTTCCCTGTACAGCTTTTGGATAGTTACGCACATAAGGTTCTAGGAAAGTGAAGGCCTATCAGTTAATATGCTTCGTTTTAATTTATATGTGAATGAAGTGTGAAGTTTATGAAGTCTGACATGTGGCGTGTTCATGTGCTAGTGAGAGGATGAAATCTAAGTTATGAGAGTTGTCTGTTGTGATGATGAGTAGTGGTAAATTCAACCAAGAAGACCTAACAAGGACCAATAGCAGAATCACAATATCTTTTTTTTCAGACAAATGAACACAATCCAGTATTATTCCAAGAATGGGATCACCATTCCTCGTTTATGTGACACACTGAATTTAAGTGTAACTTTGGAGCTGAAAAACTACAATTACCAATTAAACCAAAACATTTTCAGTAAATTATTAACATTACCTAAAAAGAACATAACTGAAAAAATATCTGTGAACTGTCAAGGGGAAAGCGAGAGAGCGGAGAGAATATCTCCAACAAGTGAAATTTAGGGATAGCAATAGTATTCTCTTAATAAAAACCCAGTTAAGGAAAAAACAGTAGAAGTGAAATAATACAGATGTGAACGAGATTCTTTAAGTGTCCTTAGAGCAGGGCTAATTTTATTTAGTACAGGGCTTTACTTGGGCTTAAAGCCAGAAAACGAGGGTTCAACATTTTTTGTCAAATGTTTGTTTATTGTAAAATCATACCACTTAAATTGCCTTCCTATGGAGAAGAAGAGAATAGAGCAGAATAGAATAGATTGATTTTCTTGTGGTTAACACGCAGTACAGACACAATGTTTATAATTCTCGTTCCAGCAGCAGTCTTTTCAATAAACAGCCTGACACTCTGATTTATTGCCGCAGTTCACCACAGTTGGTTAACATTGCTCTTCTCTCCCTCTCTATCTTTGGGTAGCACTCCTTCTACAGCACATACAGACATGCACTCAGCACAAGCACAGATTTGGTTCAATAAAAATTTCTGGTTTTTCAACTTGAAGGATTGTAAAACAGCCAAACACTAAACCTGATTTAACTTGATTTTAACTGAACTTTTATAATAATAAATTACTAACTTGTCATCCAGAATGTGCTCTGGTAGTATTCCACTGAAAAATGGTATTTGCTTCTCTTGAATGTTACACTGAAATGTTTAGACACTGATTCAGTCAGTCAGGCCTGCTGTGTCTAGTTGTATCTTGTATCTGGTTGCAAGAATCCCAAGTAGTTAAGGGATAATATCAATCAAACTTTATTTATAGCACCTATCAAACAATTCAAAAGTAATTCAGAGGGTTTTATAAGTGATTGACAAAACAAAGGAAGTTGCAAAGGTTTTAGAGACTAATGCACACCATTTAGAGCTGAAGAGAATTGAATAATTGAAATACATAATAATAAAAGAATAACAGATGGGCAGTTAAGATACCTTGGGTAGCACTCCAGTCCTTCACATGTATTTAAAACATGTGAAGGACTGGAGAACGTTGATAGGGGAGGATTAGTTTGCTACTTCAACCGATGTATATGTTATCCTGTTATTTCAGTTGAACAGGTGAAAACCTTTTTCTTTGAGTATTCCAGTCTGCAGAACCGCCTGCCGAGTGGAAGAGGAGATGAGCCCCTCACTTCAAAACAGCGGTGGATAAAGAGAAACCTTGACTTTCTCCCTCTGAGTCTTTGAATCAAATCCCAGCTCGTCACATACCGACGTTTTGTCATGCACCCTTTGCGTCTTATCCAGATGCGCAAGGTACCCTTTGGTGTCCATGGCCAATGCACTAAGCATTTCCTTTAGCATCTCCAACCGGCACGCAAAGGCTCGTGGCCAGCGTGTCTTATCCTGTAGCACAAGGTCTACATTACTTTGTTTAAGTTTAGGCACAAAACATTGGTGACGTTTGGTTAAATTTAGGCACAAAACATACTTGGTTAGGTTTAGGAAATGACTGGTGATGCTTGGTTTCAAACGGGACGCAAACTCCGGTCTCCTGGGTGAAAGTCTTTTGTGTGATCCTCCACTCAACTCCAACCCATAGCCCTCTTGGAGTTTTCGTACTTTGGAAAGTACGTTGTGCTTCGTCTGAAACTGACACAGATGGCTTTACATGGCAGGTACATTAAACCCTTCTGCGTCTTTGCCTGACGCCAAAGGGTACCTTGTGCTTGGGAGCGGGCTGTTTTTATCCTGGTCTGTGACATTCAGGCCTTCATGTGTAAAATACAGTTAACAAGTGAGTCAATTGGCCCTGTGTCATTAGGAGACATCTCCACATAGAGCTGAGTGTCGTCAGCATAGCTGTGGGATGAGATGCTGTGCCTCCTGATGACACTGCTCAGTGGCAGCATGTACAAATTAAAAAGTAAAAGTCCCAGTCAAGTCAAATTTCATGTACATAGTGCCAATTCAAAACAAAAGTTATCTCATGACACTTTACATGTAGAGTAGGTCTAGACCATACTCTTTTGTTATGTATTAATTTAATTTTTAATAATAATTAAAATTGATCCTTGCGGTAGCCCACAGGTAACCTCATAGTGTTTGAAGAAGTGGTCATGTAGATGTAGATACAAAAAAAAAATTCTTCTGCAACAAAATGAGCCAAACCAATTATGGACAATTCAAGAGAGGCCAACATGATCATTTAATCTTTTTTTTAAAAAGAATCCGGTGGTCCACAGTAAAGCAGCACTCAGGTCAAGCAAGGTTTTAATATGTTATGATACAATATGTCCTGAAACCAGATAGAAACATTTATTATTTATTATTTGAGTTCAAAAAGGAATTTAGCTAATTTATTTAATTTATAACTCATTTCTAATAAAATCTCCCTTAAAAATCCTAAATTGTTGGGTGTTAAAATATTCAGGGTCCCTTTCTTTTAAAGAGGTTTTACTGAAGACCAGTGGAGAAGACATCAAGCAATTCTTTCTTTTTCTTTCTTTCTTTCTTTCTTTCTTTCTTTCTTTCTTTCTTTCTTTCTTTCTTTCTGTCTTTCTATGTGTCTCCCTTGGTGGTCCCATCTATTGAGCAATGTTTCATGTTTGAAGTCCAGTCATTATCACAATCATATTACCCATTCTATCCTGCTGTATAGCACTACTGTATGGGGTCTGTGTGTGTGTGTGTGTGTTTTACTGTCTCATCTTAAGGCCAATCTAATTAGGAGTCTGACCTTTTGGCACAGGACAGCGCCAGCACTGCTAATGACCCCTAATGACCGCACAGCCCTATGTATGTATGTGTGTCAGCAGTGGGAAGGTTACCATGCTGTTCGTGGGAAATTTGATATCATGTGGATGACAAAGATGAGCAGAAACATAGCAACTGTGTTTATATCCTACTGCTAAATGCTAATATGTAGTTTAACAATAGTATGTATAGACAAGGGACCAAAAGTCAGGGAACTGGCTGTACACTAGGCCTATTATTTACCTAAATTTACTGTGAACCAGGTGAACCTGCGCTTTATTCTTCAAGATGGTGTATTTTATTCCTCTGCCAAAATGACCCTCTGTCAAGCAAACAGTGGAGGTTCTGCTGTCCAATGTGTTTCGTCGCCATGGTTTCCCCACAGATGTGGTGTCTGGCTGGGTTTCTCAGTCCGCTGTTGTCAGGTCTCTTCGGTTATCTTGAAGTTTCTCCAGTCATATTCGATGTTTCCGGTTTTACTACTCACATCTCATCTCTTTTCAGAGCTCCTGCCTTATGTTTTCCCACCAGTTTGATTGTGTGCCCCGCCCTGATTTACAGGGACTACTTGTGGTCCCTAGAGGCTCCAGAAGTAGAATGGGGGCCAGAGCCTTCAGTCATCAAGCTCCTCTCCTGTGGAACCATCTCCCAGTCTCCGTCCGGGGGGCAGACACCCTCTCTACATTTAAGAGTAGGCTTAAAACTTTCCTTTTTTGATAAAGCTTATAGTTAGACTGCCGAGGGACTTCCCATGATGCACTGCTCCTCTCCCTCTCCTTCTGTTCACATTCATGTCCCATCATCAATGCATGTTATGAAACTTCTGGCAGGTTCCCATGGATTATGAACAGTAGTAATATTTCTATAGCTGTTATTATTACAGTTGCTAAGCATCTGTGTGTATACTTGTCTCCCTCCCTCCCCCTTCACCCCCTCTGTTTCTCTCTCTCTCTCTCTGTCTCTCTCTCTCTCTGTCTCTCTCTCTCTCTCAACCCAACTGGTCAAGGCAGATGGCCGCCCACCATAGAGCCGGGGTCTGCTCCGAGGTTTCTGCCTTCTAAACGGCAGTTTTTCCTCGCCACTGTCGCCAAGTGCTTGCTCATGGGGGAAATGTTGGGTCTCTCTCTAAATTAATAATTAAATTAATTAATAATAAAAGAGTGTGGTCTGGACCTACTCTACATGTAAAGTGTCATGAGATAACCATTGTTGTGAACTCGTGCTATATAAATAAAATTTGACTTGACTAAGAATTTTTTACACGCATTTAACAATAATGTAAATAACTGCAAAAGAATGTCACAAATATCTTCAGACATTAATACACAAGATGCTTTCCAAAAGCTAAAATGATCAGATCTGTGAAGCTGAAGTTAAAAACCTGCATGTGAAATATTAATATTTATTCAGGTTGTGGTGTGTGCATTCATACAACTGTTACATGTGTTCAAATTACTTCTACTGTGTAGATTGGAACTGGCATTTGTGAGTATGCCCAAAATTACGTACAAATCTCTATACACATTTGAAAATCTTATTCTTCATTTGTAGATTATGAAATACACATTTGGGACCACTCTAAGTCTAATTTCTCTTTATCCCTCTATCCCCTGTCAAAAATGTCCAATCACTATGGTCAAATCTTCAAATAAACGACCTGGTTTCTCCAAAGATACATGTAAACATCCCTGCAAATCTACACAGACACAGGTGTAATGGGTCGCTGTATAACAAAACCATGCAGAGGATCTGATGCATACACCACCAAGCAAGCTGATTGGTTGACATGACTCCTTTCGGGCGGCAGGTTTACAATGGAGACAAAAACATATGTAAAATTACTCCATACAGTGAGGAAACAAACAGCCAGATGTACAAACCCAAGCGAGCCCCGTGCACTTTCACTGATGTGCAGCGCGGAGAAGAAGAAGAATAACTTAATACAAGAGAAGAACATCCAGTATCTGTAAAGCACTGCTCTTCACCTGATGTCATCTTTACCTGGACTGAAAACCTGTAACTGTCAGCTGTTTTCCATCCCTGTTCTGGAGAGAGTAACACGGCAGCAAGTAAATTCAGTTTACATAAACGCTACTTTATGACACAACATGATATGTAGTTGTCATTACAGAATTACAACTGTGTTATAAAGCAGATGATAAAGAAAGAAAGTTGCACTAAGCAAACAAGAAATATCACTGATAATCAGTGTCTCCCTACCATTAGCCAATGAGGTTAACTCTGTTTGACCCTATGATTCACTCCAACTGAAGATTGACAACTCGAATAGCAACTATCTTTAGCCCAGCCTCTTTTACTCTGTGTGTGTGTCCTGTCTCCAGCATGGCCTCAGGCATGTTGTTGCTTACTTCATTAAGCCTTGAAAGGATTGCCAGACCACCATCGCACACACACACACACACACACTGCAGCCTTTTGTGCTGTGTGGCAGCACTGCCGCAGTGATTAGTGTCCAAGTCTTTTATGCCAGAAAAAGAGCAAAAATGTCACTGAGAAGCCATTCACACGCTGATGAGCTACATGTCAAGCGTGTGTCTTTGTGCAGCCCATACAGAGCATTTGAGGCTGAAAGGATCATTTCTCTTCGTTAGTGTTCGTTATTAACATGTAGCCTGCAGACACAAAGAGACGCACAAGTACTCACTGTGCATGGCTACCAGGGCATTGCAGCAAATTAGCTTTACCCTCACTGTAGACAGACAGACAGATAGATAGTCAAAGCACATGAGTCTGAAGCTTTCTGGAGGAGTAATATCTTGAATACATGCAAATCAAATCAATCTATCCCAACCTGAGAAACCATCAACGGGATCGAAGAATTGTTTTCGTTCATCCATACATTCAGTTTCCTTGATGCGTATAGGGCCATGGTAGAGTTGAAAAAATTATTTTCATGGTGGAGTCCAGAGATGGACAGAAGAAGCACTGAAATGCAACATGAACTCATTGAGGGGCATCAGATACCGTCGCTTTGTCACGCGTCCCTCCGCATCTCATCCAGATGCACAAGGTACCCTTAAGCTTTAGCCACAGAGGGACAAAACAGCGGTATTTGACACACTGGGAATGAGACCGGGGATATGTGGTCTGATAAAATCGGGATGGAGGAGGGCTTAACTTAACTGCCAATAATGTTCCTGTAAACATGGTCAGGGTATTCACACCAGTCATGCTCGTGCTGGAGTTTGGGGATAGCAGCTTTGAGGTCTGTTTGATCAAATCGCAGATATCGACGTTTTGTCACGGCCCTTAGCGTCCCATCCAGATGCACAAGGTGCCCTTTGGCATGAGGCAAAGACACACAAGGGTTTAATGTACCAGCAAGCAAACAAGCCTTTGCACGTCAGCTCGAGATGTTTAGAGGAAGACTTAGTGCATCGGCCACGGAAAAAGGGTAACAAGGGTAACAAAGGGTAACTTTTGCGTCTGGATGAGACGTGAAGGGCTGTGACAAAACGCCGATATCTGACGAGCTGGGCATGAGAATGGGTTGAATGGGGTTGATTGAATTGGGTGAATTAGTTATCACAAATTTCATGGCAATCCATCTAACAGTTGTCGAGACCTCTCAAAGCCTCAAGTAAGGGGATCAACAATGTCATTAGGATTCATCCTCTGGGGACCATGACTGTGCAGTTGGTGACATATTTCAGTCCAAAATGGTGGACCAATGGACCTTGATTGCTATCCACAGAGCCACGCCCCTAGTGCACCTAAAGCCCTTAAGTGGGGCATCATAGACATAGACAATAATAACAAAACTTAGTTTGGATGGTATAAAGCTGATGTTTATTCAGGCTAAGTGCTGTGTTTGGTTCTGTTTAAGACAAAATACAGCTTCCTTTGTTAACTCCTCCACTGTCTCTTTATCTGAGAGAAGTTCTGGGAAATATATTAAAAGTGTTTTACATCTGTCACTCACACACATCACTCAGTTAATCATATACACACTTAGACACCAAAACCCTCTTTATGGTTAGAGAGAGGAGTGATGGGCAGTGAGCCGATAGCTTAGCAGGTCATTATGGCGTTAAGGCCCTGTCTCCACCAAGGACTTCAGGCTCAGCAGTTACATATTTTTTAAACTTTCAAATGCAATCAAGCGTTATTGTCAAAGTATTTACACGAGTGCAAAATAAAATGATCAAAAAAGCTGATGTGTTGACATTAATTTGAATTTTTAACATCTCCAAAGGCCAAATAATCACTGATATTCAGTTGGTCATGTCTGTGTGGCAGCTTTGGTTGGACTCTTTGCATGAAACAAGAAACCAGAAGCCAAACATTTAAACCCGTTAACTCTTTGCTGCACTAAATAAACGTCACCCTACTTTCTGTTTTTGTATTCTAAATGAAATTAATAAAAAATATAAGTGCAGTAGAGGGACGAAGTAAATGACAGCTGAAGGGTAGAATATAAGAATAAATCAGAAGTATTAGAACTGTAAAAAATAGATGTTGCTGCAAGTACTTGCAGAAACATAGGATGTGTGTACGTGTGTGTGTGTGTGTGTGTGTGTGTGTGTGTGTGTGTGCCTCTGAGTGTGTCACTATGGAGACACCACTCAGGTCAGGGTCTCAAAGAGAGGAAAAAAATAGATCCCTAAAAACCTTGGTAATAGCTTAAAGCTGCGCTCTCTCTCACACACACACACACACACACACACACACACACACACACACACACACACACACACACACACACACA
>JBBPCS010006131.1:0-10006 GCA_037974645.1 Hollardia meadi
GTGTGTGTGTGTGTGTGTGTGTGTGTGTGTGTGTGTGTGTGTGTGTGTGTGTGTGTGTGTGTGTGTGTGTGCTCAGTTTGATATCTGCCGTCCCAGAACACTCTCTCCTCCAGCACTTCTCAGTCATCTACACTGCATGTCTGCTACTTTGCCACATTAACACGGCACCTACACTCAGCCTACAGTGTAAACAAGTTACACTGTTTGAATGCTGTTAAGCCTCTTTATATTTGGACAGACAACTTCTCTATTGGGTATTGTCTCCCTCTTGAATGGGAGCATGAAGACTGGGTATTTATGTTGACAGTCCCCACAGCCACAAGTGAAGCCCCCCACTGAACCCCATTCACAACCAGCTCATTATGGGATGTCAAGTCTGGTCCCTTTTTTTCCAAGCCATAGAAGTGTTTTTTTTCTGACTGTAAGAGGTTACCAAGGCAACATGTAGGAGCACCGCTGAGAGTTTTCGGTGGCGTGCTCTCCTGTGATCCCGTGGACAATAGGTCCGGTGACAGGCATTGCTGACATGCCTGCTGCAGTAATCACAATGACAAGATCAGGTGTTGCTACTCCGTTAAGGCTTTCTAGTTGTCATTTATTGACAGGCAGAAGGTGGCTGAGGCCTAGCCCTATAATTCCCCCAACTGCTTCTGCTTTCCACCTTGCATGTCACACCTCAGGATTGGACAACCGGGGTGCAAGCCAAAGCTGAAGAAGTAGGTCAGTATGCTTTGAAAAGAGTGAGTGTGTGGTAGTATGTTCTGTAAGTCTCAGATGCTTTTCTGCTAAATACCAAGCCCTTAGAGGAATGCATTACTATAGATAAAGACCTGCGGTCATTCAATCCTGAAGGGTTGGACTCCTATAGGAATATCCTGACTCGGCCAATCCTGGCATGCCCGCAGGCTCTCAGCTGCTAATGTGCTCCTAACTGCGTGTCACGTATCTCCCTACTGAAGGTCAGAGGTCGAGTGGGATCGTTCATCTGGTCTCCACAGAGGCAGAAAAGGCCACAGCAAAAGGGGAAGCATGGCTTGTGCTTGGGTGGTAAGAGCCACTCGGGGAGGCCTGGAGCATGCCAAGCCCATTTCCAAACACGCTGGCAGTTATCATTAATCCGCCGCAATCCAGAGAGAAGTGAGCGGGTGCGAGTGAAGACGGAATGTTTTTCTTACTCTTGCCTTTTTTTTTTCCTGTTTCAGGGCAGCTGAGAGACGCCTGTGAGGGTGTGATTCATTATTTGTATGCATTTGAGAGTTGGGCACTAACGTCATGGAAGCACAAAGCACCAACTTATTATGCACATACAATGCAAAGACTCTACATTTCTAGTGCAAGACTAAATATTTAGGGCACTTTTGTGGATGATATAAAAATTGTATCAACACCCAGTTTTAGTCCACAGGAACCCTGTGTGCTTTTTTTTTTTTTAAGTATTTGTTTGTATTCAGTGCTGTAATGAAAGCAACTTACTAATGTTGACTTTTTTTTCTTTTAGGTGCACAATATGAGGAGAAACATGCTTTAAATCACACTGTTTTAATATTTTTTATGTCCCTATATGGGTAGTAATCTTCATTGTCTCCCATTCTGCCATGAGTCAGAGTTCTTGGCTGTGAAGACTTTATTTTTGTGATTTTGTGATTATTATCCAATAGTTCATAGTCTTTGTCTTTTGTGTGTGTAGCATTGGGAATGATCACTCAAGTTTTGTTTTACAATCTTGAAAGATCTTGAATAATGACAATGGAATTAACCTTGAATCTTGAATATTGTTACACCAGCAAAACCAGCGCATCAGACTTAGATGGCCATCTTGTGGGTGGGGGCCAATATTGAGTCTGAAATGACCCCTCCTCCTCTTTCTATCTCATGATTTTAAATAAGAACAACCCCCGCAGACATATTATGAGTTTGGCAAGAGCTGCCAAATGCAATGTAGGTCACAATGAAAGAAACCATGCACTGAACACGCTACAGTTGACTTTAACACAATGATTGTTTTAAACCCAATCAAGTAACTTCACCCTGGATCTGCATCTGTAAATGTCAAATTTATGCAGTCTAATCTCATTTGAGGAGAAGTTACTTTGCATTTGAGGCAATCAATTACAAAAAGTGTGCTTTTTGTTTTTGTGTTGACGTTTTTTATTCTCATTTTGAAAGAGTTGCCTCATTATAATGTCAGTACAGGTAAGAAGAAAAAACAAACAAACAAAACTACGCTGATTTATTTATCTCAATTTCCTGGAAAAGCAGTGTGTGTGTATGTGTGTGTCTGCATTCCCTCTCCCCTCTTTCTCTCGGCAGAGGGAAACTTGCTGAGAGAGGCACTTTGTTGGGGGGCGGACTAGGTCATACAGGCAGATTAGTGCTCATTGAAATCCTATAGGAAAGGTCAATTACATAGTGCTGCTTAAATCCACTTGTGACCTCATTTGTGAACCCATTCACAATACGCCCTCCACTCATTTCTGACACTATTTTGTAAACAGATGAGGAGCATGCGTTTCATGTGCCTTCTTACTATGGGAGTTTGCAGTGTAATGGGGTAGATGTGCATGTCAAGTGGCTGTTTTTTAGCTGACCCGAAGTGGTCTGGTTACGGAGTTTCACTCCACTGCGATGTTTGTTTTGAGGAGCTTTGGCTGACCCCAGCACTTTTTTTTTTTTGTATGAATGCAGACTGCTGACACTGACAACAGGAGTTTGTGTGGTAACCTTATTTTCCTTAAATGAAAATAAGAATGTGGAAACAGCTAATGCCACTGTGATGAGAAAAATAGTCTATTGCCTTATTGGCAAATCAAACTAGGAAGTGAACAAAGCATGTTGCTTGATTTATCTAATATGGTTAGCTGGAAGATTTTAGAGAAGCAAGGTGACCGATCCACATTGCCTGCCTTTATATGCATGTAACAGTGCAGTGATAACCAGGTCATACTGTAAGAGTGCAAGACTAGGCTCCCTAGCAGTAGCAAACATGACAAAATGATTTACAGTAGCCAAAAAATGCTACATTTTTATTTCATTTTCATTGGATTGCACAATGTACTGTACTAGACATTAACCCACTCTATATAGACTCATCCCTAAATTGTCCCGAAAAAGAGTATTTGCTGATAAAAATTCATGAAAAGCAATCACAGTTAATCAGTCTCTTCCAGAATTGTCCAAAATGAAATACACTTAAAGCTTACGGTGTCCCCCCAGGAGCAAAAGAGGAAAGGACAAGATTAAATCTGCGATTCAAGTCCCTCAGCTTTACCATGACGATTGTCATTGTAGTGGCTGCACATGTGTCTTTCAAATGGCATTTTTGATCAAAATTCTTGGTGTATTGCCAAATATTGGCCTTCAACCGGCTTTCATTTTATTCTATACTGCATTTTGTAGACGTAGGAGTTTAAGTGTACATTATTTTGTGTTTCCTCCTTAATGGATAAGTGGCACCAGGATAGATCTTAGGCACTGTCGTCACTTTTGTCAGGGAAAATATAAAATTCGAGAGGCAGCCTAAAATGGAGGGAGAGAGAGAAAATAAAGCAGAAGCAAGTTTGCACGATTTCTATTTGTTTTTCCATGGCATAATTGCCTTCTGTTTCCCAGGTTTAACTTTCATGTGCCTCATCTCTGGGAATCAGGCTGACGTGCTAAAATGAGCAGTGCAGAGACTTACAGGAACACAATAATGGGTTCAAATCCTTCAGTATGTCAGAATTGTGTCGTGGGGTAAGTTTTTACTCCCAGCAGCAGCTTTCTTTGCCTTGGTTCAACACTGTCTCTGGTTTTCCCACTTTCTGATCCATGATGACAACCGTAATCTGATTGTACTTGGAGGAATCTCTCCCTCACAGCAATAAATAGGACAACAGTACATGGCATGCCCCTATCACACCGTGACAGGCTTTCTTTGTTTCGTATCAGTCACAGTAAAATCTTCGACAGGAGCAATGCCTCTCTGGTGTCTGGTCAAATGTTGCTTGCTTGAACTCTGATGAATTGGAAATGGTATTAGTGCATTGCGGAGGTATCCCTTCCCTGTTTGTGAAAACAGCAGGGTGTGTAGCATTACACATCGGCTGTGCACAGTGTCCATGCTGTAAGATGTGAAAACAGAGGTGTCAAGCACTCTCATAGATCAAGAGAGGCCAGAACAGATGGCATGCTTGTCTGACTTAACCTGTCTGTGTCTGTCTCACACACATAAGAGATGAGAGTTGTCTTCAGCATGAGCTACTTTGCAATGTCAGCAAAGGAGAGGATATTTCCATAGGCAGCAAAGCTCTGACTGAATGATCTGATTTGACTCATATAACACAAACGGCATCAATAATTGTACCCAGTAATGGCTGCAGCAAGAATCATAATATTCAGTTTGTGTGAACTCTCCTCCATAGAAAGACTCTCAAAATGTAAATAAATGGTCAAAGATGCATACATTCTTTGGATTCCATTTGTACCACCGTGGTTTACTTAACCTTAGATCATTTTTAATATGGCCTCTCCTTGTTAAATTACCACAGTCTGTTTCCACTCGCATGTGCACTTGTGTACTTGTTATGTTTCCCTCTGGATGGTAATTCATGTCACACTGCTACACAGGCTGAAGCTGCATTTCCCCACTGTACGCTTGTCTCCATTCATCAAGGCTGCTGAGAGCAGCACTAACCCGGGGTCACATGTTTTGCATGAGTGCCCCTTTAGCGGTCTTGTTTAAATCATGCCATAATTCTTAACTTGGGACAATGCATGGTGTCAAGCTAACAACATTTCAAACTTTGCAAACATTAAGGACTTCACAGACCATTATAGGCAACATGCAGCATGTATGATGATTATCAAGCAGAGTATCAGCTTGCTTCTAATTGCCATAAATGAGTTGCGAGCATAACATTGTCTGGAACGGGATATTGTTCTTCTTAAATATTCTATCAGTCTTAAAAGTGGTATTATTATTGGACATTTTCCTGTATGTGCTGTTGAAGTTCTTTTTCATTATTAAGGTAGCTCCTGCTTATCCTAAAAAGTAACAAAGGTTTTTTTTTTAATGTTTGGTAATTATATATTATTATATTATATATTATTATTAAATAATTGAAAACCCCGCTGAGAGTTAATGAGTCATAATATGACAACAGAGCTGTGCAAATGCCCTGAACTCCAACTCTGTGTCTGCTTCCTGTCTGCTTCCCCTTTCCCTTCCTGACTGCAAAAACCCAGACGCTCCGAATTCTAAATTCAGATGACGGCGTCTCTACATTCATATGACCAGAGTGACGAGATGCAAAGTAAGCTGCACCATGGGATCAGTCTTCCTGTGTGTCAGAGCAGCTATTTAACTAACTACTAACTTCTGGTTGGCAGGCTGTGTAATTAAATTCTATTTAAATGCAGTTTATCGTATTTAGTGAATTTGAATTGCATAATTTGCATCAGTCATCCTTGCTTGTAAAGCATATCAATTTTCATTCTGCTTTTACCTTTACTAAAACTTTTAAAAGATTTGATATAAACATTATATTCAAAGTAGGCTTAGTTACATACTAAAAGAGGGACATGAGTATTCTTGAATTGTTAGTAAAAGACACAAATCACGGCCCTACATTTGTAGTTTATGAACAAGACCCTTACACTGATGCTGCACCCATTTAGAGCTAATGATATCCACTGCACTAAAATGCCATTATCATTATTTTGTATGAAGGGCCAGACGTTATTCTCTAGAACCCTAGAGGAGACTGATAAATTAATAAATCATCAGTGGATTAAGGAAATGTGGTGTCAATCTATTCAGAGTGGTGTGTTGTGAATATGTTTTCCTCATCTTACAACAAATCTTTTCAGAAAGGTTTGGAACTACTCTAACTTCAACAATGCCGTGCATAATAAATCTACATTAAGAGGAACTTCATATAAACCTCATATGAAGTTCCTCTTTACCCTTTAATGTCATAAAGGGTACAGTTTCTGAAGACATGCAAAGCTTGTGTGTATTTTAACTCTCTCTACCGTTACATGTTGTTGCATTATCCTCAGTTCAAAGACAAAACAGTATAATGCAAGGGGAGTAACATCTGTGCCTAAACATGCATTGAATGACTTCCTCTGTGGAAGGTGGTTCCTTTCAGAGGACCTGAGGGTCAAGATTAAATAGTGCCTCCCCCCACAAATGAGACCTAACTGGTGTGCTGTGGCGGTCCTTGTCAACTCGTTATATGGTAGTTGGAGTTGTGGTGCGATGGACAACTTGCAAATACTGCATCAGATTAATAGTAAATATTTCTATAATGCTAGTCTTTATCTGTAAGACCTTGTGATTATATCCAGACAGCTAACATGAACAAACAGTGGAGTTTATGCCTGGGTAAAATTCAGTGCTGAAAATGTTGATGAATCAATTAGTCTGTTTATAGGAATTTAATCAGCTACAATTTCACAAAAATATTTAGCATTTAAGTCATTTATCAGTGAAAATATGTTTAAATTGTGAGTATTTACTGGATTTCTCTGTTACATCGCTAAATTTAATATTTAGAAAACAAATAGCTTAAACGCCCAACCTTGGTCTCCAAAATGATTATGGCCATTTTTCAGTATTTTCTGACAGTTTACGGACAATTCATCAAAAAGGCATAATAACTTTGTCATTGTTCCGTTCATGTGAGTCATACACTAGTCAACACTGTATTGGGTGGTCATGAGCCCATGGTTTAAAGGGGTTACGTCGTGATTACATCTGTCACACAAAGGCCATGATGACAGGATAAAATGATTAAATTCATGGCCAATAATTGAACATTGACTGATCAGTTAGCTCAAGGTCAGACTGTTGGTTTTTGGGTCATCTGACTATTTAGGCCTTGAACAGTCTCTGTTGCACCCACTTCGACATCAATCTCCTGCCTTGGTAATGGATTGTTTATAGTGCGCGTCCCAGCTGATTGGACCAATTGAGTCTATACTTGGAAGGCCTCTGTCATTTACCTACTCATTAGTATAAGGCTGGGATTTCCTGCACACTCCAGATCATCATAGGTTAAGCAACCATCTGCCAGATTTGCCACGTGTTATTACCACAGAGGAAGGGGAGTTCAGTTAATAGAGATGAACCCAGTTAATCAAATCAGCCCATAGCCTTCTTGGGTTTGGTCATTCATTGACTGTGTGTTTTGCACAGATGTGATCATTACCTTGGCAGTGTTGAGTAGTTGGGGTGGCAGAGGCAATGCTGCTCCATTGTGAGGCTTGTTAGCAAGATAGAGTAAATAGCGCTCATTGTGAGGTGGGGAGCAATGGGAGGCTGATTCCAGAAAATATGATTCAGCTTTACTGGACTGCTGAGAAAGATTCAAACCAGAGCTAATAGTGCACAGCCTTTCTAGACGAGTTGGCAGAGGTTAAATAACCACCAAACCAGGCTGAGTCACACAGAGGTTTTAATAGGTTAGTTGTGGTAAATAAAGTGTAATTATGGATAACAATAGTTTCAGTGTAAATAAAGGGTCTTGTGTGGAGAATTGGAACCTAAAATCCTTTAATGATCAGGGAGAATGAATGCAACATTGTTAAGACCCGAGTGTTTTAGTGTTGTAGTGGTTTGACGAGCACAATTATTAACTTTAGTAACTTAAATGATATACAAAAGAACAGGAAGTTAATTTTGAGAATACTGTGTGACTTCCATGTTCTATTAAACCATCACACAAGAATTGCATAAATCATGAAATTGATTCTCCCTGTCCTCGCTCGACTGTGAGTCACTGTTTAATCTTTGGTCATGGTGTGGAGTTCAAAGACACTTGCAAAATTCATATGGAAAAATTTCACTATGATGTCTTTTACTTATCGCATGCCAAACTCTCTTGGTTCTTTTATTGAGGGCAATAGAAGAATGTCATGCTGAGGACGTCCTCAGAAACATTTCTACTATTCTAGATGAATTCCTGATTCCACACTGATTATCAGAAGCGTGTGTGGTAAATACGATGTGCCGAGCATCTGTTGGAAGAGCTCTCTCTACTTTTGAAAATAATACTTTTTCAAAATAATTTGTGGAAACGGTTGGTTAGGTGACCAATTTCTCAAATTGTGGATGTCATTGTATACTTTGTGTCATCATGCTTAATTGTGTCAGAAGTGCTGGAAAATTTAATACAAAATTGGATATTGCATTAAATGTATGAAGCCCTAAAAAACCCCACAATTTCTAAGAATCGTTTAAAAAGGGTCGTTGGTAGATTTAATTTAATGTATGATAATGTCTCTGATTTTAGTTTGGAAAGCACCAATTATTCTGTTCATTACATTCTGTCCCATTAGGTGTAATAGGTGTTATCTGAGTGGCACGTGGTGTCTGTTTAATCCGGTGAAGAACTTGTTGGGCAGGCAGAGACGAATCACCTTTCCCTGTCCTCGTGTCCAGTTCGTTTTCAAGGGTGTTACAGTGTGCTCCATCTCTAATTTAAGCATTAACACAGCAGAAGGTGTGAGAAATGGATTGGGATGCTGCAACAGAGAGAATGTACTCAGCTGCTGTCTTCTGTATTGCACAGAGCCATAATTTGTCTATCACAGCAGGGCAGTAGCAATGGGTTATATGATCTAGTGCTATTGGAGCACTTAAAGTCAGCATGTCTCCCAGTCATCTAGCCCGACTGAGCATTTATGCCGGATGGGCTGTATGGACATTTTATCGCATTTTCTCAGCAGCAGATGTGCCAAAAACCACAGTGGTAGGAATACATAATGCATGTTTTTTCTTGTCATTTTGCACATGCTTCTTTTGCCACTTATGAAATAGATATTTATGCTGCTGTTCTGACTTTAATGACAAAGAGCAGTTGTTACAGATGTTACCTTTGTAAGCCCTCGTGTTGTAATATAAAACTGTTAGCTTTTGCAAGGTGATATGATAAACTCAGAAATAATTCAGAGCATGGGCCTCTTTGTCTCTACATTCGTGTGGTGAAGCTGATGGAGCATACTTGTGACCTTGGTTGCAGAGATGCAGTGTTGCCCAGCGGTTAGAGAAGCTGTAATTGGAAGTTCTCAGATTTGACCCTAGCAACAATTCCGTCTAGTTCAGTCATTAAAAGTAATTTCAGGTGACTTTGGAGGCAAAGACAGACAATCACTTTTCACTTGGCTTGATAGTGTATTAATAATTTGCATCTCCGTAAAGATGGTGATTCAATCAACCGTTAGCGGGCTTATAGCTGACAGTCATACTTTATATGCTAACCTACTAGCTTTGATGGTAATTACTTGCCAGCATCTCCTCACTACGGGGGTGTGTGTGTGTGTGTGTGTGTGTGTGTGTGTGTGTGTGTGTGTGTGTGTGTGTGTGTGTGTGTGTGTGTGTGTGATACTCTAACTGTATTTCAAAAAAGACAGCTCTCTCGCAGATTCTGTTTGGTACATCTAATCAGAGGCGAAATCAGGTCTGGATCGCTGCAGTGGCATGCAGGAAGGAGGCAAAGGCGGGATACAGGCGAACATGCGAGGAATCACTAAGCAGTCTGGGTAATTATTTCTAAATCAATATTGTGACAAGCAAAGCTCTGCAGTGCCAAATCCCAGGCCGTCAGATTTGAGCAGACTTTTCCCTGTGGAATCTCCAAAGCTCCAGTGCTGCTGCCATGATTGATTCCCACATGATACCTTTCACATGACGGCCATCTGCAATGCTAACATGGTGATCCCAATCGATAAGGTTCTTCTACAGTATATATGGGGCGCTCGCTGCAGACCAGGCTGTGTGTATGTCTGTATGCGTTCTGAATAGTGAGCTGAAATTAGAGCTTTAATTTGAATCCGGCTTCCTTTTAATTAAATAGCTGCTTGTGGTAAAATAACGATGTTAATGTTGAAATTATTGGTAAATTGATGGTATGGGGGGAGGCTGGAATAGGTGCACATAGATCATGCATAACCACACACACACACACACACACACACACACACACACACACACACACACACACACACACACACACACACACAC
>JBBPCS010006132.1:0-10005 GCA_037974645.1 Hollardia meadi
TGAACTGAGTTGCCAAACATTTTGTAACAGGAAGGGCACTGTCTAAAGACTTGCAAAGCAATGCAGGAATGTGAAATGAATTAAAAGAATTGGAAGATAACTTGCAATATCTAAGAAAACTAGGAGCTGAAATGCATTTCCAAAAAGAACGAAGCTTAACTGTAATACTGTCAGTTTTTCACTACTATTGTGAACCTAATTTTCACAATAATTAATTATTAATAATTAACACTAATTATTAAAAACCTAATATTTTTAAGTATAATAGGTAAGGCAAAGTTCAACAGAAGGTAAATAAGCCAGTTTAAATATGTGTCAGAAGGTCACATCACCTCAGGATACCCCAAACGCTCCTGCTTGAGAAGGACCCCCCCGAAACCCCACAGTCGCCGAGAGGGCTCAACGCACTGCAACTTATGAAAACACATGATGCAAATAGACAAAACCCTAGCAAATCAAGAAAACATCATCAATTTGACAACACGTGGGCTGCAAACCCTCACAATATAACCAAATAGAAAAAAGCACTGCAAGTAGCACAGATGTTTCTAGGGGACACTAAAAAGTGATGGACACACGGGACTAAAATGTACGTTTTTTTTCTCTTAATTTTAATATTTGTTATGGCATGAATCAGATATTAGCCAGTGGCAGATATCTGTTGTTAACTTAGCCTTTGCATTCTGTTCATTATTCGCCTGCCAATTCAAATAATACCACGAAAAACACACCTAGCCATTGTGATATTAAAATAAAGAGAAAAACTTATATTTTCACTAATTTTCCAGCACCACTGATGATTAGCCGACTTCAAGAGAGTCACAAATGGTCGCCAAACACTTGTCCATCACTTTTTAGTGTCCCCTAGAAACATCCATATCCGTTGTCATCTGTGCTACTTGCAGTGCAGTGATTTTAACAAGAGTGAAGTACACAGATGACTTCATTACCAATGTTTTAATTCTATAAGATTAAAGGCTAATATGAGGAAGAACAGGATGAGGTTGGAAGGGGAGGACAGGTTGGAGGAGTAGGAGAGAATAGGAAGAAGAGGAGTCTGACAAAGAGGAACGAGAAGAGGAGAGGAAGGAGAGGGACTGTGGGTGTTTCTCAATGTCAAGGAAGGATCCTGAAATGGCTGAATTTGAAGGATCCTATGTCATTGAATGCTGCCGAAGGACTGTTCCAATGTCCAGAATCCTATGAATTCTATAAAGGACAGAGTCCTTCGCACAGCAAATTTTTTAAGGATACCCGTGTATATCCTCGGTGCACCTGAAGAACCCACAATCCTATGCACACGAGGCATAAAGGATCTTTTAAAGACTGCGAACCTTTCAGTGACACAGGCTGGAAAATGATCACATTAAACTGAAAATAAAAGACTTGATTCAATTGAACTCAGGGCATGTGGAGTATAGGGCTATATTTGTTCTGACTGTTCTGATCCACACTCCAGTGCAGAAGGTGGCGTTAATGCACCTAAAAGCTGTTTGCCAATCGCATCAGAATAAGAGGAAGACAAAGAAAAATCACGCAATGATGCACATTCGCTAGCTTGCTTCAATTGTGTTTTCTTTGAATGCTAGTAAGGAAGCTCGCCTAGTCTCTGGAGGACCTGACTTCCAAGGAAGGATCTTTAACTTTGAGAAACACCCCACGTGTGTGTGTGTGTGTGTGTGTGTGTGTGTGTGTGAGTGAGTGAGTGAGTGCAGCACATTCTACATATGGTCAATGGTGCAGCCCGTTCTCATGTCCAGCTCATCATATATCAACGTTTTGTTACAGCCCTTTGCGTCTAATCCAGACGCACATGGTACCCATTGCCGTCAGGCAAAGATGTACAAGGGTTTAATGTACTACCAATGTAACACCGTGCGGGGTCTGGGTTTGGGTTGAGTGGAAGGTCACACACATGACTTTCACCCAGGAGACCAGAGTTCACATCCCGTTTGAAACCAAGCGTCACCAGTCATTTCCAGAACTCTAACCCTAAGCCTTCCTAACCCTGCCTAAACCATGTGTTTTTTTTTGCCTGAACCAAACATCACTGATGTTCTGTGCCTAAACTTAACCAACAGCTTAACATTAATACGCCAATCAGTAAAGAGGGAGAAACGGAGAGAGAGACAGATGGAGCAGAACTTAATACTTAAAAAGCATGAAAGATAGAAAAAAGTGGAAAACAAGCAGAAACATCATTAAAGAGCAAACTCAAAATTTTAATAGTTTTTGTAGTAGAATTTCAAAGTGGACTAGGTTTGAAGAAAATTTGAAGATTCCTCCCATTGGCTTGCAATATAACACAACAGCTTAGTATTTTAAGTATACCGTAGTTATACTGTTTTTAGATGAGCATCTCAAACGTTTTAAACAGCATTCCAACTTTTTTGGTAATCCAGGTTGTAAAAAAAACATCTGAAAGCATAGCATATGAAGGGGGAATTTTCAAGCTCAAATGGGGTCTTATGTTCATGGTTAAGCTTAGGCCAGGGAACCATTTTGGTTTCAGTCAATTGTGAAAGTAACCAAGTCAAGCTTCATGCTGCAGGTCAGTATGTACTTTTTCAACATTAAACCAAGACCACAATCCTTGCGAATGTCTAAACATAACCAGAAATGAAATGTTATCATCAAGTGTTATTTTACTTATATGTTAATCAACTAATACCTTGATAACTTTCGTTTTTAAAGGTCCCATATCAGGAAAATGCATTTTATTGTGTTTTGTGTTTTTTATAAACTTGGAGGTGTAAAATAAAAGCTGTTAAAATCTGAGGTCTCTTACTACTGCCGTTCCTCTTCCCCTCAACACCACAAGATGGCCTCACAGCTTACGAGCTAGTAAGAATTTTAGCCGGTTTCTACCTGGAAACAGGATAACCAATAGTCGTCATGCTAAAAACATTGCAAAAGCCCGCCCCCCTCAGTGTCCGCTCATTCCCACAGTTCCCAGGTAAGATTGAGACGTGTGGAGAGTGTGGTCAATGTGACGGAGAACTGGCCATGAAAAGTGTTTTATTCCTGGCTGCAGTGCTTCATCCAGATTACTGCTCAGCCTTCCAAAGGAGAAACATGTTGCAGACAGACAGGTGGATTTTATTTTTAGAAATTTGCCTCAACCCCGAGTGTTTGGCAGTGTGCAGCTACTACAGGAGTGAGTGAGTGAGTGAGAGAGCTTTGTTGTTTATCTGTGCTTAGCCAATCAGAACATTTGCTAATGAAAAGTAGGCGGTGACTTCCCATTTAGCAGCCAAATCCGACTGTGTTTGGCAGGAACAGACGGAGGCACTCAGCGATATGACAGAAAATCCAATCGATATATTTTTTCACAAACACAATTACATAATTGTTTAATAGACACATATAAACGGTACACTTATAAGTGTAACTGGCAAGATGTGGGACCTTTAAGTTAAAATAAGTCAATGTTGACTTTTGCTTTCCCATGGAACAGAAATACTGGCCCCCTGGGTGAAGTCCATTCACCTAGACCCCCTCCATATTCAGACTTTCTTGCTCTTTACATCGCCTGACATTTTTTTCCTCATTGACATTCACCCCTAAAATGATAAATGAAAAGCTTTATGTGGAAAACGTTAAATGACAGGTGGGAAACAATAACGTGAATAACACGTGAAATGACTTGAGACATTGGCATGTTATTCATACATTCCATACTGGTGAGACCAGGTTTAGTCTTGCATGGCTTCGGTCTGACCCCTCGCAACCCCCCCCCCCTTCCTTGGAGAATTTCAGACACTTTCCAACTTCTTGCAGTTTGGAAGTTTGATCCTCATTGCGAATTCTATCTGAACGTCTATGATAGGTGTGTGATCATCCTACTACATTTTAGAAGATGCATGCTTTATGTGTGTGTGAGTGCATGTTTCATATTCCCTATATGAACTGAATCTGTATGTTCTCTTCACCGCACTGGGAGTCTAACATGAAGGCTGCTTATGCACTGAAAGATTGTGTATGATGAAGCATTCATTTACGTACCCATGCAAGACCTTTTTAGTGTGTGTGGTTTATGAGTGTGTGTGTGTGTGTGTGTGTGTGCGTGTGTGTCTGTGGGGAGAGGGCGACTTTTTCTCTGATTGATTCATGTGTCTCGCTGAGCATGTGATGTGACTTGCATGTATTTTGCATGTAAAGTGCTTGCTGCAAGGGATGTGCATCTGTGTCGGTGTGTGTATTTTGTGTGTATATCTATGAGCTGCACACAGAATCATATTAAAATGTAACTGGTGAGTTTAACATACGTATGCCTTGCTGGGATTTTTGAAAGCAGGTTTTTTAATGTAAAACAACTCAAACTCCTCAAATGGACGGGTCAGCTGGCAGTGTTCATGCCGGCTGAATTGGATGTACATATTGTTGACAAATCAGAAGCCTCCCTGAATAGATGATGACCAGTAACGTTACTCCTCCAATGACCAGTTGTTGCCTAATCAATGCCAGGGTTGATGAGTTGTTGATCACAACCCTCGTTGACTAACTGTTATTAACATCAAACATGTATCAAAAGTACAAGTAAAAGCATATTATAGCTACATATATTTACATCTATGTAAACTGTATACTAGGGGCCAACCGATTATCAGCCTGACCGATTATTGGATCCAATATTCAGCTTTTTGCAGATTATTGAGATCCGTCTTATTTTTTTATTTGATTGCTGATAAAATTAATTTTAAAATGCTCTTCTTTCGCAGCATTAAATCTGCAAAGTAACTATAACTAAAATCAAATAAATGTAGTGGAGTAAAAATTACAGTACTTCCCTCCAAAATGTAGTGGAGTGGAAGTATACGTAAAGTAGCAGAAAATGGAAATACTCAAGTAAAGTACAAGTTCCTCCAAATTGTATTTAAGTACAGTACTTGAGTAAATGTTTAACATTTAGTAGACATTTACTCTATTATTAGAGTGTCTCTTAGGAGTGACATTTTGCACCAGTTGTGCAACATATACATAGAAAACCATCTTAGAAGAGGCTCTATAGAAACTATGGACAATGAACAATGAAAACTTCCTACTTTACTATTGCTCTCTCCACCAACATGATAAACCCAGAACTAAAATTTTCAGAAATGAACAAATGACATTCTGGGTACATGGGGGCACAAAGGAACAACAACATATCCAATGACACTTTTCTGTGAGAGAATGAGAGCGCAGCTATGGTGAAAAACACTGAGCACTGACTGTACCTGGTATTCGAGTCGGTGTGTGTGTGTGTGGGTGTAGGCCTTTGTTATTGTGCAATGAAAGCTTTGTTACATTCAGAATTTAATGTTAGTCAGTAGGGATTTATCGCTCTTAGCCACTGAGCCTTTGCTCTTGGCTTTGGCAGAAGGAAATGAGTGAGTGTTTATCATATACCAATCCAAATATCAGTTGCAATATTTACCAGAATAATTGCAATGATCTTTTGTTGTCCATATCAAGCAGCCACACTGTGTGCGCTTGTCTCTTAAAACCCACCTAACATCTGTTGTGTACACACACTCACAAGGTTGTTTGAAGAAAGCGAAAGTTCTTTAAGCATAATGTGCTGAACCCAATCCAAACACTGATTCACTGACAAGAGTGATAGATCAGTTTTTTTCTGGCAATGACAAACTACTGACCCACTGTAGGGTGTGTTTGTGAAATTCAGTGATCAGCTACTGCCACGTCGAACACGCCATTTATTGATGAAGAACAGGAGTGACAATCAGAAAGAGGTGGCAGGAGAGCGAGAGAGAGAGAGACGGAGAAAGGGAGCGAGGCCGAGCTCAGACTGCAGTAAGGTGTGAGTAGACCACTCAGTATGAGGTCTGTTCTTAATGAGGAGCTTTTTTTAAGCTGTTAAACTACAAACAGGCTGAGCACAAAGAAAACCCTTCTTTGTGCTCAGCCTGCTACTAATTTCTCTACTTTCTATCGCTGATTGCTACAGCACTGTTGTGTCAACCTATAGTCGGCTCATTAAAGCTTTTTACATTTACTGCTCGACACACCTGGTGTTTGGTAGGTTGTTCCTGGGAAAACCCCTTCCTTTGGTGCACAGAAAGTGATGCATTGTCACGTGTTGCAAAAACAGCAGTGGGGTATCATTCAGCCCAGGTAAAGCATGTCTATTTTGGTGCATTTAGCATCTTGTTGCACATAATTGCTACTGTTGTAGTCGCTACAAAGGAATTCGTCCTCATGGAAATCTCATGTTCATGATAGAAATCAAAGGTTTAAATATACTGGTGCAAGGTGTACCCCATTATATGCTGCGGTCTGTTGGGAACAGTGTAGTGTTTCTGTATGTCACTACTCCGCTTAGTTTTCCACCATGGATGTATTGATTTTTAGCCCCAACACTAAACTGAAGAAAATATAACTGAAATTCTGTTATTCTTATGTGTTCCCAAGATAGCAAATAGGTGCCCCCAACAAATCAATGCAAAGCCAAGTCGGACTTTGTCACATAGTACATAGTATAATAGTTTGTATGTACTGTATGTTGGACCTGTGTGTTTCAAAATGTTGTTAAGTTTTGGGAGAAAATACAGTATATTGTTCAGCCAGAATAATGGCACTTCATTGGTGTCTTCATACCCAATACAGCCCATTTTTGAAGAGTTTTTGGAGAACCAGGCCTTATATTTGAAACAGGTCTTTATTTTGTTCTGTTCCCCAGTTAATGCAAACTGAAAACTTTCTCCATGTTTACCTGTGCTGTTCTGTCTGACCTGTTCAGTGAATAAAACTCAACACTTCCTGCAGAATACCTTATCTTTATTGGTAGGTTTTATAGGTGAAAACAACTGCCAGAAGTGTTGACTTTCACTGTCACTACATAGCTTGATATCGACAACAGCAAAATAGAAAGATTGGAAATCAATTAGTGAATGAGACTAGTATTTGTGTTAAATAGAGAAACTGGGAGCAGCAGTGACTGAGTATGACTTAGTATTGATTAAAATAACTGAGTATCAAGTAGTACTGAGACTTCTCCAGAAACAATTGTTGCATTTGATTACTTTTTGTATCCAGATCTAGAAAAAAAAGACAATTTCTGTTTTCTCTCACAGCCAATCGCCGCAACCATTCTTTGATTTAATTCAACATGTATTTGACCCACTACCGCAGCAACTGTAACCCATACAGTCTGTGGTGTGGTGAAGTTGGGCGCAGTGTATTTGATGGAGTTGGCAGTTCATTGATGGCATTTTGTTCAACTGAATGCTTCCATTTACATGATGGGTATAGAATTAAGCACTCTATTTGTATTGGCATCACTTTAAGGGTACTGGTATTGTTACCAGTGTCATAATTTCTAAAATGATACCCAGCCTTAGATGATACCATTTGAGACATTGTAGTAGGCTAGTCTTATTTTTATCATGAAAGGGTCTACTCCTTGACAGAGCTCGCTTCTACTGTTCTGTTTTAACGCAAACGATGTGATCTTTTCCTAAACGTAACCAAGTGATTTTTTTGCCCTAAACCTACCTTCACTGTGACGAAAAAAATCAAACTGTTAAAAATGAAAATAAGCCTACTACCGGAAAATGGAAAAATAAAAGAATGATGTAATGATGTTTAAAAGTAGTGTACAGTGTAAGTTTTGGCTTCACACCGTACATGAACCCTGGTCTCTCAGTCCTGCATGTAAGCTGTTCATCCACATTAAACTACTCCCTTCACAGATTTCATCTCTTAATGTAATATCTGGCAGAACAACGGATACTAGCCAATCACAGCACAATAGGGCAGGACAAGGCGAAACTGTCTTGGGGAAAAGAAAATAACACAGTAGGCTACAGGTAATTCCTGCCATTCCATATTTGTTCTTGTTGGCTATTATTTGAGACATATTTCCACTTTTATATTTACTGTAGAAGAGTTCTACAGACAGAAAATCCCAGTAAAAACACATCGCAGACGCTAATTAACAAGTAACTAAAACCATACTGTTTAAAGAATGGAAGCCCTCAAGTGTATCTCAGAGGTGTCTGCTTGGCCAGTGAAGAGCCGTAGCAGCCCAATCTAAACACTGGGAATAGATTGAATGTGAGTCCTGCGTCTGGCTTCACAGTGGAGCTCTGTAGAGTGGTTGTGGTTGTTCTCTGGTAAAGCCATCACGCCTTCTCTGATTACTTGCATAACCTGGTTTCTCAGAGTAACCCATTACTTGTGAGCTGGGTTAGGCAGCTGCCTGTGTGTGTTTGTGTGTGTGTGTTGGCAGAAGAGGCCTGACTATCCTAATGCATACCCGTTAAGACTCCAACCACAGTGACTCAGGGGCAAACCGCAAACTCTATTGTAGACTGGCAAACAGCAGCACGAAGGACTCTCACTGTCTCTCCGTGTGTGTGTGTGTGTGTTGCCATGGTAATCATCATCCGAATTAAACCCTTCAGTTTTTTTTTTTGGGGGGGGGGGGTTGAAGAGGAAGGAGACACTGTGTTGAATATTTGCGGCAAATTCTCTCTGAAGCTTCGTGACCCAAAATGATGTTTCTAAATCTGTCTTGATTCATGTACAAGCATTGATGCGTTTGTGTGTGTATGTGAGAAAGACCCAGAACTCAGTAATACCCAGCTTTTTCTGGGGGCTTTTGTAAGTGTGACTCTCTGTCTAAGGGGAAGGCAGCAGCAGACAACTTTTACTGTTACGCACTTGTGTCATGTTGTTTTTCTTACTTTCTCTTGTCTCTTCTCTTTCACACTATCTCTTCCAACCCTGTGACTTCGGTGGCCAAGTTAACAAATTAATGTGAATCCTGTAAAAACCTCAGGCTAGTTCCCCAAATGCAGTAAGAAGAAGGAGAGAGAGGGGGAAAAAGAAAAGAGGAACAGTGTGGGGGGCGTCTGATAACAGGAGGTAGTGAAATGAAGAGGGAGAGATGGGAGGTACACTTTTACAGATGTGCTGTTTTCAAGAACTCGTCTGCGGCCCTGTAAAAATCAGTTCACAGTGTGTGTGTGTGTGTGTGTGTGTGTGTTTGTTTCTCACCCTCTCATAATCTTTGTTCTCGTCTCCAGCCACAGTATCTCCCTTCTCATATTGTCTGTGGTTTCAGATGCAGTTACGCGTCTGTGTTTGTCTCCAGACAGCATTAGTTGTTTTTTTTCAATCAATTATTTGTACAGGGAGAACAATTAGCGCAGATAAAACCCGACAGTTAATTACTGTTGTTTCAGAAAATGGCTTGACACAATTAAGATGTATGAAAAAACAAAGCAATTCTGTCATTGTCATCTGCAGTTAATGATCAGGAATTGCGGTCTGGCTTGATGATTGGTCCATTTGTTTTGGATAGTTTGATGGTTGGCTGTTTGGTTAGGTGGTTGGTTTACTGGTTGAATGGTTAATTGTTTGACTAGTTGGTTAGAATGTTGGTGGGTTATCCAGTTGGATATTTGATTGGTTAATTGTTTGACTGGTTAACAGGGTGGTTGGCTGTTTTATTTGCTTGTTTTACTGATCGGATTGTGAGGGGTTTTGCTGATTGAATATTTAATTTCGTGGTTTCTTGACAGCATGGCAGAGTTGTGGGCTGACTGATTTAGTATTTAGTTTGATTTGTTGTAGGTGAGGTTGGCCAGTTGGTAGATTGATGCATTATCTGTTTAGATCATTGGTTGTTTAACTGCAGTTAGTGGTTAGTTTTTTGGTTGCTTAGTTGGTGGGTTGACTGATGATTGTGGCGAGTTAGTTCCTTTATTGGCTTTAGAACAAGAAAGTATCAACTTATTTAATTTCTTATTAGGTATGAAGTACTTGTAAACAAGACTAGGTGAAACCTAGTATATGGCTGGACCGCCGTTATACTTAACAGTAATGTTGTCAGGACACCAGAATTTTGACTTTGATACCAATACCTAGTTTAGTATCACGATACTCGATACCAAAACGATACTTAAGACTGAAATGATACAGTTCGATACTCGATACCTAACAGATCAGAATAACCCTGGACATACAGTCTGCCATGAGACCCACAGAGTGTACAAA
>JBBPCS010006133.1:0-10002 GCA_037974645.1 Hollardia meadi
AAGCTGAAAGTCTACACTTCAATCACATCCTGATTGTTTCATTTCAAATCCATTGTGGTGGTGTACAGAGGCAAAATAACCAAATTTGTGTCACTGTCCAAATACTTATGTACCTGACTGTATTAAAGATAGTTCACCTGTATAAATACTTATGTACCTGACTGTATTAAAGATAGTTCACCTGTATAAATGTTTCTACGCTGCAGGTTGGGGAAGGAGCTCCTCTGGGTGTCAAAGACAACGTCTGGATTCATCCAGGAGACGTGGACGTTACCTGCAGCAGACACACACACACACACACACACACACACACACACAGTCAGCTGATACTCTGACAACACTGTGAATTTGGATCAGCAGGTGAGGATCAGTCTCACCTTGCCACTCATAGCTTCCAGGTGAACCCACGATGACCTCGGTCTGAGTGATGGCGGCAGAGATCCCCATGTTACACATGACCTCACTGCTGACATCACCTAGGTGACTGAACACACAGAAACACTTGTTCACTGGCAGGAAATGTCATGTGACCATTCTGACATGCGTCATGTGACCCACCTGCAGGGCTGGTCCAGGGTCTGCCAGTGCATGTCTGTGGCGTTGTACTGCAGGTCGTTTCCACGAAGATAACAGCGGCCAATCATGTGTCGGAGTTTAAACGCTCCATAGAGTTTAACGAACCGATGACCACACGCCTGGAGACGGAGGAGAAACAGCCAGTAAGAGACAGTTAGTAAATCAGTCAGACACTCAGTGAGTGAGTAAATCAGTCAGTAAGACAGTCAGACAAACAGTCAGTCAGTCAGTGAGTGAGTAAATCAATCAGTCACACAGTTGGTCAGTTGGTGGGTCGGTCGGTCAGTCAGTCAGACAGCAGTCAGTCCATCAGTCAGGAAATCAGTCAGTCAGACAAACAGTCAGTCACTCAGTCAGTCAGTGAATAAATCAGTCAGTCACACAGTCGGTCGGTCGGTCAGTCAGTCAGGGTGAACTGACTCTTTAAATTCAGGATAAAACATGCAGCCTGTCATTAATGCTGACAAAACATTTCAAAACAGCCAATGAGAGCACAGACTCACCAGGACCCTCCCCCCAGGTCGGCTCTGACTGGCTACTGAGACTCCCAGCCACATGTCCTCAACCAGGTCCTCAGACAGGTTCAGGTCTGAAACAGGAGACACAGTAGATGACCAGTGTGTGTGTGTGTGTGTGTGTGTGTGTGTGCGTGCGTGCGTGCGTGCATGCATGTGTGCGGCAGATTAAACATAAGTAGACAGCAGCTGTCACTTCTCACTGAGTGATGGACTACCCATAATGCACCAAGAGAGAGATAAGATGACAGATAAGCTGCAGAGTTGTGTCCCTCTGCAGCATGACGAGCTTCAGCTGAAGGTTTCACTGTTTTCTACTGAGACACTGCAGACCTGCACATCTGTTCACACACACACAGGTCAAAATACCAAATACTAAATACAAATAGTAACACTACACTGTCAAATTACTCCACTGCACGTAAAAGTCCTGCATTCAAAACTACACCAAGAATTATCAGCCAAATGTACATTAGCTCAGCAAATATAGGGAGTAAGTACTACTTGAGTAAACGTACTTGGTTACTCTCCCCCTCTGCTTGTTATGAGTGAACAGTGTGTTTGTCCAGGTGAGTCGGCTCAGGTGTCTCACCTGGGTCTACCAGCTTCATTCTGCTGCAGTCTGATTGGTCAGCTGTGATCGGGCAACTGTACACTCCTCCTGTCCGATTGGCTGGAACATTAGGCTCTGCCTTCTCCCTGGGTGCTCCGACCAATAGGCTGTCAGGACGAGACAGGTGAGATGGTCTGTGACCTGTAGAGCAAGGTGACATAACCTGACACCTTGCTTCCAGGTTCCCTGGAATGCCTTGAAGCACTTCAGGAGCTCCCTTAAGCATCCTTGAATTCCTTCAAGTATACCTGGTATGTTTTGAAATAATCCTGGAGCCTTTTAAAACAAGCTGGAACTTTTTCCAGGCTGCCTGGAATGTCCTGGAGACCCCAGAAGCTTTTAACATCAGTTTCTTTGTTGTTGATGTTAGATTTGTGGAATAAATGAGGAGATGTCCGAGTCTGAAGGACAGACACACACATGCAGATGAAGGACAGGACACAGACAATAAAAGACGGGACTCGTCTCTCGTCGAGTCATGTGACAGAAACCTGCAGCTCTAGTCAACACATCAAACATCCAGAACATTCTGATACTACAGACAGGAAACACCAGGCAGTAACTGGTGAGCAGGGAGTAACTGGTGAGCTGGGGGTAACTGGTGAGCAGGGAGTAACTGGTGAGCAGGGGGTAACTGGTGAGTAGGGAGTAACTGACCTGAGCTGCTTCATGTTAAAATCACTGTTTCTCCAACACACAAGAAACAGGACGTTAGCTGCTGCTAGTGTTAGCTGCTGCTAGCGTTAGCTGCTGCTAGTGTTAGCTCAGCTTGTTTCTCTGATAACATCCAGACGACGATGACTACAATCCTTCATCTGGTGAACAGTTGTCACTTAAATGAGCAGGACCTAAAAGAGGCGGAGCTTTGAGTGAATTTACCTGCTGTAAACTGAACTGAGGTCAGTGCTGCTTTCTGACATGTTTCCTTGCTACTTCCTGTTTGCTTTATTGTTTGTGTGGTTTTATGGAGCTGTTTTATATTTTACAGTTATGATATATCAGACTTCTTTCTTTAAACATATCAAACTAGCGACAGAAAGTTCTGGAAACATCCAATCTGTCCAAACGGAACTGTTCAATCATCTGTCCGTCATGTGTTTTATATATCATTACAGCCCTGAAACACACTGTAACACACATACTGTCTGACTATAACTGCTGACCTGAACAGACTGGACTAACTGGACAGACTGGACTGACTGGACTAACTGGACTTACTATACTAACTAGACAGACTGGACAAACTGGACTGTGATGGTCTCTGTCTGCTGTGTGAAATGTGACCTGACAGCTGTGAATTTATTTAACAGTGTGTGTGTGTGTGTGTGTGTGTGTGTGTGTCTGGGTTTCATTTCCTGTCTTGTGTTGAGCAGTTGATCCAGGTCTCTGTGTGATCTCTGACCTCAGAACTGATCTCAGCTCAGGTGTGTTACCGTGGCGACTGTTCACAGTGACCTGACAGCAGGCTGATTTTATAGAAACTGGAAGCTGTCTTTTGACCGCAGTTTGAACTCTTCAAGGACTCCTGGAACGAATAAAACCTCATTGATCAGGTGTAGATATTGAACCAATCACATCTGATGAGATGGGCCAATCAGAGGACACCTCCTGACCCCTGGACTCCCAGAGGAAATGAGATTACTGTGTGTGTGTGTGTGTGTGTGTGTGTGTGTGTGTGTTTGTGCGCGCGGTCCATTAGCAGCCAATCCAATTAGAGAACAGAAAGGGACGGTCGTCATGGCGACTGACAGCTGGGTGACCTGGGAGTGACTCTGGACAGGGTGGGGGGGGGGGGCGGGCACCACTGCATTCAAACCCACCAGTCACTCCTGGAACCCGTTCCAGGATTCAATGACCCACAGAAACTCTCCAAGGACCTCCCTATGGATTCCTGGAACCAACTGAGCCCCACAACTTTCCCAAGGCCCCTATAACTTCCTCTGCAAGAGGTGACGAGCAGTTACTCCAGCACCCCAAGATGTTTCTCAAGGACACAAAGGACTTTCCAAAGACTTGTGGAACCTCAAGTGCATCCTTAAGAACTCCTCAAATCTCCTTCACAACCCATTTGCACCTTATCGAGGACTTCTGGAACTGCTTTAAGGACCCCTTGAACCTCCTTCTTGGTTTCAAGGACCCTTACATCTTTCTTAATAATCCTGGAATTTCCTGAAAGAGTCCTTGAACCTCCTTGAAACTAAACCTGCTGCTGTTCCTGATGTTTTCTCAGACTTCAGGAGACTCCAAACACATTATTAACACTGCAGGGCATTCACCTGACTCTGTCTGTGTGTGTGCGTGCTTGCGTGCGTGCGTGCATGCGTGTGTGAATTCCTCTTGTGTAACAAGTATTTTTCATCTACAGAACTCCTCATGAAACACATTATTACACTGCAGCGCGCACACACACACACACACAGCTGAACCTGATGTTAATTATTGATCCTCACACAGAAACTTTTTGTTTGTCTTTAATTTTCACGTTTTTTTGCCGTCGCCATGACGACAGAGCAGCATGTGGCTTAGGATGTTTGTTTTGCAGGAGAGGATGAAATACAATGCATAATGTGTAGATGTGACCTGTTTCATGAATTTAAAACATTTTGTTTTTGGGGACAAACTTCTTCCAACAACAACAAAGTCAAACCAGAGCCTCCAGAAGTGAGACAGAAGATCACCCTGACAGCCTCGGAACAGAGACTGCGTCATCGTGTCATATGGCTCACTTCATTCCTTTCAGGCAGGATGAAAACCATAGATATAGAAATATAGATACCTCATCAGCTGCTAGATCGTACATCAACGTCACCGCCATATTGGGGAGGTCAAGACCGGCCTGTGAGCAAATAGAAGTAAATGAGGAAGCTGTCATTTTCTGGACAAAAAGCACTATAACGTGTGCATTTCTCAAACGATTTCAGTGAGTTCTTTTTATATTCAACAGTTTATGATGTACACGGAATACATTACAGGGCTCCAGGCAAAAATATATATATATCTAGGAGCCACTGGCTCCTAAACGCAAAATACTTAGGAGCCAAATCAAATTTTCACGAGCCAAAATATAGTGATGTCATATTACATTGTTAAAGGGCTGCCTCTCACTGCCTTTTCTTTCCCCTCTGTACTGCCTTTGTTTGCTCTGCCTCCCATAGTCTACACAATGTATTATTTACCTACACAGTAGAGTGCGGCTCGGGCCGCATTTTTCTGACTGAACCCAATGGAGTCCAAGACAGTAGTAACCGAGCCCGGTCCGAACCCGATAGGCTTTCTGATTGTTTATGTCCGAACCCGACCCGAGCCCGACGTAGTTTGTTACCTGACATGCAGTCATTGTTATCTTAGATACAGCTTGTATAAGTATATTATTTTAGTATTACAGGAGTAATATAATAATAAGGAAGCCTAAAATAATATAGTAAACAATAAAATAAAAAGAGTTAATAAAGAGTAGTGAATAGTGTAATACTACTACTACTACTTCTTCTAACAATAATAATATAGTATAGCACAGTTATAATATCTGTACTATACTATACCTTTACTGTACTCTAGTAACTGCACTATACTTTTGCTGATTTTTATATAATGTAAGTATGATTTATTGCACCAAAATCTCTACTCTGGGGATCAATAAAGTTGTATTTGATCTTATAATTGTCTTTGTAACCGTCTGTCTTAGAGTTCATCTCCTGTTGTAAAACTATAGAAAGCAGGCCGACTGCAGAGTCTCACTATTTGATTTGTATTTGTTGATTTTGTTCCATTTTTTTTCAGCAATTTCAATGAAGTGTTTTCATCACAAGAAAAGCTGTGTAGAAAACTTTCTGCACATTTCATTTACAATATTATAAAATTATATAAAGATTTGCACAACTATTGACTCAGGAAAATAAGCTAAATCCTGCTTCAAAAATTTGAGTATTTACAATTCCTTATGATAATGATTTCTTACCATGCAAGTAATTCATTCAGTCTATAATGCTAATACTCCTCTGGAGCATCCAGCAGCTGAACTATCCAGATTTTAAGTAACTGGAGACAAAACCTTTTTGTAGTCCATGTACATCATAAACCCTTGAATATAAAAATGACTCACTGAAATCGGTTGAGAAATGTACACATTATAGTGCTTTTTATCCATAACATCGGCAGCTCCCTTCTTTACTTGTATTTGTTCAAAAGGCAGTCTTGACCTTTCCAATATGGCGGTGAGGTTGACGTATCGCAAGAACAAGCTGAAGCAACCAATGCGGCATCTACGAGTATAGAACTATGATTAAAAACAGTCTTGTGTTCTTGGTCATTCAGTCAGCCTTTAACAAACACCATTTCCCATAAGACCTAGACATTTGTGGGCAAAGCATCGTGGCTCGACAGAAGAGGCACGTCAGCAGAAAAAACAGTGGAACAGAAACAGAATGATGGGGGTCCCCGCTTTGATTCAAACCTCAGAGGGTTCAGTTTGGAGTACGACGGAGCTGCTGTGTGTCGGATCACGGGAAAAGAGCCAGAAAGAAGTCAGTTCCTGAACAAAGGCTTGACAGGAAGTTATTTTAGAATAATGACTAGAAGGTCACACCGTATAGCTCCACACTGAACTGGACAGTAACAGGTTAAACCTCCATCACTGTAAAAAATGAAGGATGTTACAGTCCAGCAGGTCCTGAAGAGCTGGTTCAGAGTCCAGACTGAAAAGACAGTCTTTCTGTTCTGCTATCAGCTGCTCCAAGAAGTCTCTTTGACTTTTAGAATATTTCCACGTTAAAATCTAAAACCTTTGTTCCAAATTCTGTTACTTACGTTATCTCAAATCTTCAAACCAGACAAATGTGTGGTTTTATTCAAGCTAATGGTGCATTTCATTTGGTTGCTTTTCGTGCGTCAGGAACACTGATTTTTAACATGAAACTGCTCAGGTCTCGACGTTAATGCTGGCCCAGTACATGTTCAGTGTATCTGAAATAACCTGCATATTGTGTTGCTGCAGCATTTCCAGCTGAGTCTCCACCAATTGTCAAACAGGACTGATGAGAAGACTCTGACACACCGGAGAAGTTGATGAATGTGACTGAACTTGACTTGACTGAACGTAACTTGAACCAGACTTTAAAACATTTTTTTATAATTGAGTTGTAATTGAGTTACTTCAGATTTTCTTCAGCAGTGGTGGTTGTTTAACAATGAAGACAACAACTCCCATGATCCCACGCTGCATACATCTTTTGTTTTGAGTGGCAGAAATTACACTCTGTGTTTAAATCTTCATGCTAACATTCTGAGCGGTGCAACAGAGTGCAAACCAGAGGCCACTGCAGCCTGAGAGGTCTGCCTCCAGGGGCAAACAGACAGGTGTCAGACAGACAGGTAACAGACAGGTGTCAGACAGGTAACACACAGACAGGTGTCAGACAGACAGGTAACAGACACACATGTGTCAGACAGACAGGTGTCAGACAGACAGGTGCCAGGCAGATGGGTAGCAGACAGACATGTGTCAGACAGACAGGTGTCACACAGACAGGTGTCACACAGATAGGTGTCAGACAGACAGGTAACAGACAGGTGTCAGACAGACAGGTGTCACACAGATAGGTGTCAGACAGACAGGTAACACACAGACAGGTGTCACACAGACAGGTGTCAGACAGACTGGTGTCAGACAGACAGGTAACACACAGACAGGTGTCAGACGGACAGGTGTCAAACAGACAGGTAACAGGCAGGTAACAGGCAGGTAACAGAAAGACAGGTGTCAGACAGACAGGTAACAGACAGATGTCAGACAGACTGGTAAGTGGTAACAGACAGACAGGTGTGTACTCACAGGTAGCCGTCTGTCTTCAGGTCTTGGTGCAGAGCCACAGACAGTCCGAACAGACTTCCATCTCTGCCCTTCTTCAGCAGCGGGAACGACGTGTCGAGGTTCAACGCCACACACACACTAACCCACACCATCAACAACACACCTGTCGCCATGGAGACGTACACCTGAGAGGACGACAACATCAACATCATCAGGCAGGTAAATAATCTGATAATCTCTTTATACAGATGACACCATGGTGTACTGTTACAATAATAATCTCTTTATACAGACGACAGCATGGTGAAGCATTACAATAATCATCTCTTTATACAGACGACACCATGGCGTACTGTTACAATGATAATCTCTTTATGCAGACGACTCCATGGTGTACTGTTACAATGATAATCTCTTTATACAGATGACACCATGGTGTACTGTTACAATGATAATCTCTTTATACAGATGACAGCGTTACTTGCTGAGGGAGAGCTCAGTAAATCTGTTTGATTTAGAATATTTGGCACAGATTGGGAACCAGACTGTGTTTAATTCTTGTGTCATAGTCCACCTACCAGCTTTCAATCACATCCTGCAGTCTCCATCAGAAAATAATGTCAGTATATTAAACATAAAATAAAAGAAGTTTCTGTCCCAACCAAAGTTATAATTAACTAAAACCAGGTGTAAAAATCATTTTAGTTAACCAAAATGAAACAAAAAGTAACTGAAATATTGTGAATAAGAAAATAAAATAAAAATATAGAAGAAAGTCTTTATCACAAGGTCTTCATAAAGTGTTGTGTTTTTATATTAATATATTTTCTGAACTTATAAAATTGAATTTCACACATAATAATAGAACTAAAACTAATAATGAACATTTTCTAACAAGAAAAAGAGAAAGGAGAAACAAACAGACTAAACTGAAGTCTGGTGTCAATACATATGCATCATTATGAACCTTGAGGATCGCAGGCCATCTTGGTGATGTTACCGTCTGTCAGAGTCTGAGGTATGCTGATTTCTAAAGCTCGGGCAAAGGTACAGGAGTCATGTGAAACTGAACAACCATTGGTGCCAGCCTAAAGAACGCTGCGAGACAGGTGTCAGACAGGTGAGTGAAGGAAAAACTGGCATGGTCACTTTGAAAGGGTCTGTTGACCTCTGACCTCCAGATATTTAATTGAAAATGTGAGTCTCTTTACAGACGCGTTCTGTTCCCATGCAGGATAAATGTGTTATTTTTTGCCGTTCTAAAGATGGTGTGTCTGAATATTTCTACAAACTGGGGCCATGAAACTGGACATGACTGTAAACTGGACATGACTGTATAAAATGACCTATAGTGACCTCTGGGATAATCAGAGCCTATGAAACTTTATAAAATAGAGACAGAGGCCATTCAGAGGATGTATGGCTTTCCTACGTATACTGACAATAAGGGCGTTTCTGAGCAACATCCAGAAAAGAAGAGCTCGCCATCCAATGGCTGAAAAATGCTGAAATCTCCACATGTTTTTAATCCAGAACCTTCTCTGGTGTTCCTCCAGGTCTTGGTGTCTTAATGTGGTATTTTAGAAGGACTTTGGACCATTTTTTATCAATTCTTGATTGGTCAAAAATGGTTACACTTTGCACCAAATCTGAGTAACAAACAAGATCAACCCCAAAGATGCTTTTGAGACAAAACTGATCCCAAACAGCAAACACAATGTGTATCAGAGAAAATCTCCACACACTGTGCTGAGCTGCGTCTAAAATGAATCTTCAGGTTTCAGATGATATATAACATCTCTATGTGACTGTTGACCTGCACTGTCTCCCCAAAGACCCCCTGGTCCCCCTACAATGGTTCATCTAATAATAAGCAGTAGTACTATCAGTATTCACTCATTGTTTAAACAGTAACAGTGACAGTAAAAGTACTAATACTGGCTGTTTGATGTAAAACCTAGAATCAATAACAGGAAGTTAAAGGTGAATTTTAGCCCAGAAAGAAAAGAGAAGAAAGTCAAACCTGGTTTCTTCCTCGTTGATGAAGTGAACGTTCGTCAGCAGGACAACGGTTCGATTCCCTCTGAGCTCCGTCTGAATTCTGCTCCATCTGCTGACGGGCTGATCTGCACACACTCAGCAGCCTCGCTCTCCCTGCTCCTCCTCCATGTCTCTCCACCCTCCTGCTCCTCTCTCTCTCATTCTCATTCTTTAGCCATGCTCGCTTGCCCTTCGATGAAATCATGTCTCTCTCTCTGTGTTCACCCACCCGCCCGCCCACACAGACACACACACACACCATAAATGGATTCAGGACATTTGGGCGTACGAGGGCACCTTGATTGTCTCTCTCCGTGTGTGTGTGTGAGAAAGTGAATGTTTGACTGTTTGAACATAATGAGGTAGGAACTTTGACTGCTCACACACACACACACACACACACACACACACACACACACACACACACACACACACACACACACACACAC
>JBBPCS010006134.1:0-10001 GCA_037974645.1 Hollardia meadi
TCTGCTGTCCGGATGTCAATGGGGAGCTCGTTCCACCATTTGGGAGCCAGGACAGCAAACAGTCATGATTTCGTCGAATGACTAGATGTCCCTCGCAGTGAGGGAGCAGCAAGCCAATTGGCCGATGCAGAGCGGAGTAGATGGGCTGGGGTGTAGGGTTGAACCATGTAAGCTGGGCCTGAACCGTTAGCAGCACGGTATGTAAGTACTAGTGTCTTGAAGCGGATGCGGGCAGCTACTAGCATCTGGAAGCAAGCTTGGCAATGATGTTTGATATTCTGCCAGATATCCAGGTGGCATATGAGGACGTGTTGGTTGTCTGTTTGGTTGTGCTCTTTCCATTGAATTGATATGAATCCGGCTCGAAGGACCATGTAGAATATTTAATGTGAAGAATACTGGAGTATTTAGAATAGACTAGTTCCAGGATTTTTTACCAACTCAAAAGCAGAAGTGTTCCAGTCCAATCTTTTATTATGAAATTGTTTTTAACTGGTTCATCTGACAACAGAAGAGAAAGGATAGGGGAAACAAATATCTTGTATCGGCAAGAATCTGATTGCAGTCAGGTTAGAACAGTAGTGGAGTCTGTCCACATCACCAAGAGGTGTAGAGTGAGAGTTAGCTCAGTCTGCAGCAACCTTGCTAGTTGGGCTCCAGTGAGAGCAGCACACAAAGCTAGGTGGGGAATGAAGATCTGCCGTCTCTCTGCCACCCTTGAACAAGCCATGACAAAGGAGACATGAATCTGCCCATTCGAATTTACTGCTCTCAGATATGCAACAGAGCACAGAACACATGCAATTCTCTGGTTAATGAAATATCCTGGTCTTCAGTGGGTCCAAAACACCTTGGGAGTTTGATTTTGGCTAAATGTGGAAATTATTTTTCCCACAATGTCTAAGCTTTCACAAAGGCATCAGGAAGGCATGGGTCATCCTATTCTCGCTCTTTGGACTGCAATTTCTGTAGAAGGACTTTGGCACGGCTGGTGAATGGGATGATGTACCCAAGGGGATCATACTGATGGGCAAATATCCTATACACATTGCAGAGGGTAAGGGTTTCATACTTAAAAGGTATATGTTTGTAGCCCAAGGTGTCAGAGGAGCAGTACCATATTGAACCCAATGCCCCTTCCCGTGGGTCAGTGCAATCTTGACTAAGCCACAGCTTACTGCTTTCTGATCGAGCCTCTTTGGGTAGATATTGAACCACAGAGGGGAAGCTACTGATCCACTGTCTGATCTCAAAGCTACCGGAGGCAAGCAATGGTCGCAGCCGGTCTAGGAGACTTCTAGCCTGCTCTTCAGTGTGAAAACTCTGCAGACAGTTGTCTACATAGAAGGACTGTAGGACTGATGTTAGGACATTTTCCTGACCCCCTTGATTGTTTATTACATATTGTTGAAGGGCATATGTGGCACAACAAGGGCTGCATGTGGTACCAAATGGCAGGACTTGCAATTCATAGACCTCTGCTGGGGTCTATCTTCAGCCAGCAATTTGACCTGATGAAACATGGCTTTGATATCACCAGGGAATGGCAACAGGATGCTGACAGAAGTGCAACAGTACACCCATCAAGGACCTGGACCTGAAGGAAGATAGTCATTTAGGATTTGTCTTTGATATTCCAATGAACAGTTGACAACCTGACAGTGTTTGCCATTGTGTTCCACAAGATGGAGGGGTATATACCATGATGACTCATAGATTTGGACCAGTTCCTGAGGGCTAAGCTTCCTCACATATCCAGCCTCTATCAACATGTTGATCTCATGATCATAAATGGCTGCTTACTCTGGGTTCTTCAGCAGCTTCTGTTCTGTACGTCTGAGGGCTGGTAGGACTGATTCCTTTGGAGCCTGCAGTTTAGGGGCATTCATCTTGTGAATTAGTGGGGTTGCATAATGACCAACTCCAATGACCTCCACTCATTGTTTGGCTATCAAGACAAGCTAGTGCCTCCTTGTCTTGCTTGGAACAGGTTGTGACTTTCTCACTTTGATAGGGAAATACATCAACGACCCACAGCCTCTCCACAGCATGATAAAGGCCTGCCTCTGGGGCTGTGCAGGAAATAAACAAGGAGTGAGCTTCTGGACTTGTTACTGGAGATGAGTAACCCGAGCTGGCAAGGTGATCCTCAGGGAGCATTGTTGGTCCTTGCAAAGCCCAACCAAAAACAGCTACAGGGCCACCCCCTGGACCCAAAGGAACTTGCTCCACAGGACATACAAGATGAGGGTGATCTGAGCCAATAAGAAGTAAATGTTGAACCTTGTGGAAAGCCTGAAGTGGTAAGCCATGTAGATGCTTGAATCTTTGGAGAACCTGAGCAGGATAAGATTGTGGTGCAAGGCCCATTTTCTCAGTAGTGAAGGCCTCATAATGAACTTCTTTTCTGCATTTAATGCTGAGGAAATATTGAATGTGACTGTATTACCAGCTAGAGTTTCAGTCCCTTGGTGGACGGCTTTCAGCATAAGAGACTCAGCCGCCCCATCAAGACCAAGAAAGCTGGCTGTAGTTGCTAATAACATAGTTCGCTCTGAACCATCATCCAATATTTCATATTTTTCAAGGTTTGTCCCCCTGTAACTTAGAACTTTGACCACTTTCAAAAGGACTTTTGCACTGCAGCTAGAACGAATAAGGCAGAATGTGTTTAAATGAGTCTGTGGCTGGTTCACTTCATAAAGGACTCCAAGGTCTTTTCAGGTTTCTTCAGGTCACATTTTAAGGCTCTGTGTTCACATGCACATCTCCAGCAAGGCCCTTTCTCTTGGATCCATTTTCTGACTACATCCTTTGATAACTGATGAAAATCTGGACAGACACTTGATGGTCAGGGACACCACAAATAGTACACATCTGACCACGTTGTGTGACAGATTAATTTGCCAGTTGCTGAGTTTGAATTTTAGGATGATTAGTTCCATGAAATATAGTAGACACTGGATTATTGGACTTCAGATTGTTGGACTTCATAGGTTTTCATTCTCCTGTGTGCCATTGACGAGTGTCTCGTGTTTGTGTGGCCATACCTTGACATTCTGCTTCCTCTTCTAACCAGTTAGAGAAGTTAACTAGGTTATAGGGAATGCCTGGTTTTGTAGCATGGGATCTGGCATAATTAGCCACATGCTCAGAGGGATGCTTCCCTAGTAGCTGCCGTACATGAGACATACAAGCCAAGTCTGCATCTCCTTCACCATTTTCCAAAGATTGTAGCATACCTATGTAAGGTTTACAAGTTAAGTTAATTCATATATTTTAGTTAATTTGATAAAAATACATTTACAGTGTATATTTAGTTAACTATTTACACATTTATGTTCACAATTATTATTTACATGTTAAAATATTTACAGCAGTATCTTTCAAACAGTCTGCCTCTGTGGTTCTCACACACATACCTCGGTGTAAGCCCTTCTGGCTTGTGATTGGTTTGTAGAGACACGTGATCCTTAACAAGGAAGTGTAACAGGAAGTGTTGTTGTGAAGCTGCTGAAGTGTGGAGAACAGTAAAGTGCTGCTTAAGAAAGATATCCGTCTCCATCCTGCTGTTTATTCTCATCAAGAGTGATCCAACCACAAAACAACGAACCCTCACATAACACCTATAAGAGCTCAGAATAGCAAAGTCACTGAAGCCTTTGGAATTGCTTTGATCATGGGGCCGAAGTTTTTTAAGAGCCAACTTAAGTTTGGGATCATCTCAGAAAGTAGGGAGCAGCCACATGACCTCGGTGATAGCTGTGGAAGATACTGAAGAACTGAATGAGGAGGGTGGGTGCTGTCTGCAGTCTGGACATTAAGGGATGGAAGAGCAGTGTAAGGACAGAAATAGTGGTCAGCTGTTGCTGCCTGAAGCTCTGAGGAAGGTTGGTCTGCTGCAACTGGAGGCTGTGGATGACTGTTCAAAGGGGTGTGAGGCTGCATGGTTCAGTGGATTTCCAGCACTTTGAGGATGCACATAAAGGGCCTGTGCATTGGAAGGATTAACCAATTCAACTGCTGAAGATGTGAAATTCACAGATGGTGGGAGCATTGCTAGCTGAGGAGCAGGTGCTGATATAGGTACAGTTTCTCTTTGCACAGGGTTCTGCATAGCAGACAATGCTCTTTGTCCACCGAGAGGTACACCAGGGTTAAAGAAAGGTTGGGGGAGATGTGGAACAGGTCTCAAACTATGAGAAATTGAAACTGCATTCCTCTGGGAAGGTTTACATCTCTGGAGAGCAGGTATGGCAGCCAGTCTGGAGCCTTGTTGCACAGAAAAAGGCAGAAAAGGTTGACTTTTCATTCTTACAGCAATCCGGTAAGGATGATAAAGTTCATGCTGCTTAGTTAACAAATCCAGAGGTGGTTCACAAGATGCTTCTGTTGAGGCTCCTGAACATGGTTGCTGCATGCTGGAAAGCTCACTTGGAGCCTCAAGGCATGGTTGATGTACATGAGAATGCCCACTGGTCTGCATCGCCTGAGTTGACTTGGGCTTTACAGGCTGTGACATAGGAATTGTAGAGCCAGGAGGTAGTGGAAGGGAGCAAAGACGACTGGGTGCAGGTGGGGAAGAAAGATTAAGGCTACAATGACTCCTTGGGATATTATGCTCACGTAACGTAATCATATAGTTCTTTCACTATACGGGGAGGATTGTGACATACACAAGGTTCTGGGGAATGATCAGTACAGTTGGGGTCTAATGAATTTGATGAGAAGAAATGCACGAAGTACAATATGATTGTGATAAGATTTGTTAGCTTCACCAGGAAGCTCTGAAGGTTGAGGATTAGCATGGAGCTCTGAAGGTTGAGGAATAGCAGGAATAGCATCTGGAAGCAAGCTTGAGAATGATGTTTGATATTCTGCCATATATCCAGGTGGCTTATGAGGATGTGTTGGTTGTCTGTTTGGTTTTGCTCTGTCCATTGAATTGATATGAATCCAGGTCGAAGGACCATGTAGAATATTTAATTTGAAGAATACTGAAGTCCTTAGAATACACTGGTTCCAGGATTTTTTACCAACTCAATGGCTTGTCTGTTAGGACAGATGAGCAAAAGCAGAAGTGTTCCAGTCCAATCTTTTATTATGGACATGTTTTTAACTGGTTTAACAGAAGAGAAAGGGTAACAAAGGCATTTAATCTAAACATCATAATTCCTTTAATAATTCAAACAACTGATAATTCAACAAAGACAATTCATCTGCAAACACAATTGCTATGTAAGCTTAGTGTAGAAATAGCTTTGCCACGAATGAAAATTAATTAGTACAACAAATAAATCATAAACTACTAAATCTGCCATAAATTTAAGAATGAGGGCTCCACATGAGGCCAGCCAGCCTCTTTGTTCCCAAAAGGATTTCTCACAGGTGAGCTGGCTGCCTATATGGATTCTGGGGCTCCGCCCAGGAAGCAGAGAGGCAGGATGGAGAGACTTAGAGTGGGAGGGGATTTTCCACACTATCTGTTTATGCTACTGTTCAGCTTTCCCAATTCATGTTGTGTTTGTTAAACTCAAAAGCTGACAGTGAATACATAATTCCTGCTTGCGATTATATTAAAGGTTAAACAAATACTTTACAGCAAATGATGGGATGGACTTCCTGCTGGGTGTTCCTCCAATAAGAGGCTGTGGAGTTAATGGAGTAATGGCCAAATCTTTGTAAAATAGGGAAGTCGGCAGGACGGGACAGGGGTAGTTACCGACTCTGTTGTGTTACATGTCACAACTGTTTTTTTTCTGGAATGCCAGCATCTAAAATCAGACACTCAAGTGGCATTATGCCGTTGTTGTTCCTTCAATGTAAAAAAAAGCAAAGCCGGTGTATGTCTCCTTTACAGCAGTATTGTGGGATCTCTGTTAGACAATGTTAACTTCCATATGCTAAACAAGAATAATGTTTTCCATGTTTATCATTATAGCTTAGCATGTTAGCATGCTAACTTTTGGCAATAGACATTGAGATATTTATTGGACCAAAGTGGTGGACTGACCACGCTGCTAGCATCGCTAAAAATGGTATGAGAAATGTTCAGTTTTTAACCAGACTTGTTTTCTGTCTGCTAATACAACAAAAATTGATAAATGTGGACAAAATATACAATAGATATGTTATGTCATAGAAATTTCTAATGGGATTCTCCCAAGTACTAAATGACTATGTCTTCCTATACCTTAACATCTGCAGTATAGGCACATCTTGCTCCTTAAAAGACTGGTCCAAAATATAAAAATACCACATGTGGTATGGAGGAAGTTTAAGGTAAAAACTCAGTAAACTCACCTGCTGTAGTGTTCAGTTGAATTAAAAGCCACCTTTTCTTGTTCAAAGTGATCAGAGTGCTCTGAAACTGACTTGCAGGCATGCTAACAAATCCTGAGAATGAGCCTTGTTGCATGCGTCACTCTTGACACCACGCAATTCATAAGCCCAGAAGAGTTTCCCCTAAATCATTTCAGAAACCTCACCAGAGAAAACAGGGTGACCACATCAGCTGCTGTGGAAGTCCAGGGATCCCTCTGCTGTTATTTCATCTCTCAAGGTCACATGTGACTCACTGCTTTGACTGGCAAAACTTCTAACGCTGGGCACAAGGTCTGCTGGAACCCTCATCCGTCTTTCATGCCTGTTTCTCTGTTTCTCTCTACTTCACTTTTGCTCTCCTAACACTCTCTCAATATATATCTCACAGGCCATCTTTAGGTACATACTGTATCATTATCAATCTGCTTTCTTCACCTCTGTCATTCTAATCTGCCTTTGTCCCTCCACGTGTCCTCTTTTCCTCTCAGGATCTTTGCCCCACATTGATAATTTCAGAATCCTGTTGGGGCTTCTTCATCAGTTTGTAAAATAAAAACGTGTCTAATGTAATTTCCATCTGAGGGGCCTAGGCAATGAGAAATATAAAATACCCTGAAACAAGAACTCTGAGGTGGACCGCAGGAAGGCGAAGAGGAGAATATGAGAAGGTCAAGAACCTTAACAAGGCAACATGCTTCTTCTCTGTCAGTTCAACATTAAAGTGGTGTGGCCTTGGTTTCCTGAAAACCTTTTGCTCTAAGGTCACCTTACCCCTCCAACTTACAACAAAACTAAACTCACCTAAAAATAAATGCATGTAGGTGCAGAATTTATCCAGATGGCGTCTGTTGCATGTTTAATTATCGTAGTTTCATAAATGCCACAGACCTCATCGACCATCCACCAAAATCAAGGCAACCGCAGCTTATAATGGAGAATTGTTTTATTTTGCAGTTTTTGGGGCATTTTATGCTTACATTAGATTGTGCTAGTAGATATACGACGGGAACAAGGCTGAGAGGGATGCAACTAAGGTTTCCTGCCTGACTCATACTGGTAACATTAAAGTTCATGGTCGGCATCTTCACACCCAAGGTACAGGGGTTACCCAGTTTTGTCTGTGTGGAGGAATATATATGTTAACAACTCCTAAAATACAAATGTAATGCCACTGGGAAGTAGAAAATTAGGGTAGCATATTCATTTGCACATCAGAATTGTATAATTAACCCAAATTATAACAATTATGCAAATGTGGTATTGGGGCTATAGACTCATTGTAGTCGTACATTCAGTGATCAGGAGGTTTTGCATCTTGCCTAGCCTTTGTAAGTTGGCTAAGGGCTAATAACATTATGCTTGTGAGAACTGAAAACATTTTCCAAGTAAAGTCAGTTTTTAAAGGTGAAATGTGTAAGATAGTTGATTTTTGAGTCTCATTCCCTGGTCGTCCAGTACTGACGTTTTGGGTTGGTGGCCAGCCCGACCGACCAACAACCGACCAAGCGTCAGTATTTGACGACCCGGGTACAACATAACCTACAACACCCTTGATCCTTAAACTCTTAATATGGATAAGAAAAAAACCTCCACAAAAAACCTCGCCGAAAGGATTCCTCTTCCAGAGTGGACAGGCATGAATAAAGTGCAAACAAACACTATAAGTAACTTTAATTTAAAAAAAAAAATGCAAATGGAGTGTTGTACCCATGAAATAATTTAATGTAAACTGAAACTTCTATTATCCTAAAATTCCACAAGCATTTTGAACAGAACGGAAATATGAAATGGAAGAAGAAATCTTCCACTCTAACTGCACTGAAATGTGCAGAAGGAGCAATTACAGTAAATATTCAGTGGCCTGTAGAAGTTACTACCACAGGCATGTCAAATATTTACAGTTTAACAAGGGACTAATACAAAATGCACGGTTTACATCGTCACTTGGAGATACATGGTGGGTAATTCCCTTTCAGAAACAAATGTTTGAAAAGTTGTTCACATGTGAGTTGCTAGTACAATTGGAAGTATGTTTTATTTGGCTGCATGGGTAAAAGTCTTCGTTGAAAAAAGGCCCGCTGTGTCTTTCACCTGTCACTGTCTAGGGTAACCATCAACACAACAGTTATCACTTCCCTTTTCCATGTGGTCGTTTATGAGATCTGTTATGGAAATGAGTGGGACTCGGATTAATACGGTCAACGGGATTAGTCATTGCACACAATTTCTTGGCTACCACGCAACCAAACAATGCTGTACACACATGCACTCAGATGTTACAATGGATATGAACAATATGGTTGTGAGCGATCTGCTATGGCTGTAGTATGCAAACAAGATGGCAAAACCACTACATAGAACTAACCTCAACATCTTTGCAGTTATATTTGAATTATTTACATCATTTACAATCGGCTTTGCAGTCACAGGCACGATGGCGAGTCTTTTTTCCCCCCACAAGAGTAATTTAATTCTACAGTGTATTGTTCATGCATCATGGGACATGAATACATACATGCACAGGATATAGAGCACAGAAACACATGCATAAATGTACATTATGCAGCCATGTAGATAAACAAGTGCCTGCCCAAATTCATGTAATGATTGTGATAGATCCACTCTGGCTGAGGGGACAGGACTTCAGTACATTTTGAGTGTGTGTGTGTGTGTGTGTACGCACTATAGAGCTCAACAGCAACTAACACGTCGGGAAAGGTCATTGTGAGTATGGTAGGTATTTTTCTGTGTTTTTGTAGTCATGCCTGTATGTGTGTGTGTGTGTGTGTGTGTGTGTTCAGTCATCCCGTGGTAAGCTGTGACCTCACCACTAAGACTTCCCTCACATGCCTCGGAGACTCGTAGGTGGGTGAGTGTGTATTTTCTCTGATTACATTGAGACCTTTTGCTCCTATGTCAGCGGGCCGTGACATTTTGTCATGCCTCTGCATGGGCCGGGCAGTGAGCAAAAGACAAAAGGAAAAGCAGATTTGTTTCATGGCCTTTGATATCATACATTGAGATCACAGTGTGGCAGTGCTATTTTGGGTTTACTACGTGAGTTGTCCGGTACCCATTATGCATTCTGACCTCAATGTAGGAGTTCTATTTTTGTTTGAAACCTTGAATGACGGTATTATTGTATTGTTCCCCTACTATGTGGGAATGTGGGAGCACTGTATTTAAGAAAGACATTTCAACAAGTTTCAAACCTGAAATTTCCAAAATGTCACTGGTAAATGTTACCGGATTTAGTGTGTGTGTGTGTGTGTGTGTGTGTGTGTGTGTGTGTGTGTGTGTTTTAAGTACGAAAATGGAAAATGTTCTTTTGAATGAATTGTTTGTACCCAGACATATTTTTGTCAGTTTAAAAGGCTAACATCTGAGGAATTGACTTCACTGGAAAGAGTGAAGATTTCTGAAATATATTTCTACATCTTTAAGTTAATGAGTCAATCTGTTCATGACAATATGAGCTTTGAGTTTGTAAGTTCATTTTTGAACTGGGGGGTAAATTTAACATAAGGTAAACTTACTTTTTTAGAAGCTTTCAACCACATCCAATGGTCATCATATACAAGTGCTGTGAAAAAGTATTTGCCCCCCTCCTGATTTCTTCTATTTTTGCTTATTTGTCACATTTAAATGTTTCAGATCATCCAACTAATTCTAATATA
>JBBPCS010006135.1:0-10000 GCA_037974645.1 Hollardia meadi
TCTCTCTCTCTCTCTCTCTCTCTCTCTCTCTCTCTCTCTCTCTCTCTCTCTCTCTCTCTCTCTCTCCATACTACGCTTTGGGGCGTGATTGACAGGTTGCCTGTCCAGTGATCGCGCAGCTTGCCGATCACGGACCAATAGCAAGCGGCACTGCGGCTCTTCTCATCCAAATTTGGTCACTTCTGGCCCCCCAAAAAACAAAGATGGCGATGGTCAAAATGCCAAACTCGAGGCTTCAAAACGGGAGTCCACAAACCAATGGGTGACGTCACAGAGGCTACGTCCATATTTAATACAGTCTATGGTTGAAACCCCAACTACACTGGATTAATTTCACTCTTGTCTTCAGTTAGGCCAAAATGAGAAATTCTGGGTTATATCCCATTAATCACCTAACTACTGCATTTGGGTCAATGTAAGTCTTCCCCTTGATTAAGCGCAAATAAAAAAATTGGGTGATTCTCTGTTCAAATTGCTTTTACTGTGAATAATTCCATTTAAATCTTCGCCTGGATTAAGGGCTACAATGTTTTGGGTGATTTCCAGTTCCAATTCCCGTTACTTCTACTGTAGATGATTCCCGACCCCCACTCTTATTGCATAAAAATAGATTTGTCTGATTTTCACATCATTGTATGCATTTACTGTTGTTACAAAACAACGCCTCACAGTTTGATCACAAATATGACTTAATGCAGTTTTTCTACTTTTAGACAGAACAGGCTACGTTGCACAGCCTGATGTTAAACACTTTATTTAACTAACAATTAACAATGAATGTCTTAGTATAAAATGACAAATGCTTGGGAGTTGTGGCGTGCTCTCCAAGCCACAACACATAAGGGGATGGTCTTGTATCCCTTCACTGCTACAGCTGCTGCACCAAGTGTGTTAAAACCTGTACAAAAACATAAAGGAGGTTGTTTTCAATTGGTACAGAGGAATGACATAATACTGGTCTACACCAGTAAACATCCACTGCTTTGAGAAATCCATACTTACAGATTGAGGGTCAGTGAGGGACCTTTTTGCATCATCGACACTTGGCCAGGCTGAAATTTCTTCAAAGGAGGAGGGACAGAAGAATAATGTAAACACACAATGACCCCAAATTCAAACATAAAACAAGTCCTATCTGAAAATGGTTGAAGACTTAAACTAGTTACTGGTAATGTTATTTGACTTCCACAAGGGGATTAAGTTAATCATGGCCAGCTAAGCAGAGTCTGGACCCAAGGCACAGTAGACAAAAGGTAATCCGAGAGGCAAACAATCGAAAACGGCTGGCAGGTCAAGGGAACAGTGAATCAAGGAATCTGGCAGGTAACTGGTCTTAGAAGAGACTTACACTAAGATAACACAGACGATCTGACAAATACAACTGGGGAACACAGACTATAAATACACACTGAGACTAATTGAGAACAGGGAACAGCTGGCTGGATGGAATTAATCTGGGAGCTGATTGGCTGGTGGCAGGCAGGTGAAGGCAGAACAAAGTCATAAGCATAATTGGCTGATGGCAGACAGGTGTGTAGGTGCAGGCAAGGCAGGAACTACGGACCTGGGAGAAACAAAGTCACACATACCCCCTTTCCACCAATGCGAACCTAGTGCTAGTTCTGGGCTGGTGCTAGTCCCAGTTCAGAGTTGGTTCAACTTGCGAACCTACTAAGAACCTGTTTGCTTTTCCATGGGCTAGAGAGAGAGAGAGAGAGCGCCACGTCATTATGTCACCGTATAAGTCTGTATAGTAGAGTGCGGCTCGGGCTGCAGTTTTCTGACCGAACCCGACCGAGTCTGACGCAGTTTGTTACATGACATGCAGTCATTGTTATCTTAGATACAGCTTGTCTGTTTACTCTGATTACACATGGACAGTGTAAAAATGACCATCAAAAGGCTGCTGTTACACACACACACACGCGCCGCATGCACAGCACACGTTTTACACTTCACAAAACCAACTGCTCCGTTATCATCCACAATGACGACTAAATCAAAATGCCTCCATACCGTCGACTTTCCTGCATGATTTTCGGCAGTTTTAAACTTTCCTGATGACAAGTTGTGTTTGACGTCCTCCATTCTCCGTAGTTTAGGCTGAATATTTACCGCGTTCTGCCTGAATATAACAAATAGCCTGTGTTGCTTTCATGCGTCGTCACATAAATAACAGACTCCAGCACTGAATAGGCCGTAGCACAACACAGCAGCATGTCAGGCAGCCAAAACCCGAGCCGAACCCGAACATGACGTCTAAATTCTTTTCCGAACCCGGCCCGATGGATCCCATCCGGCTTGGGTCAGATATCCACACTCTACTGTATACGTCTCCTCTTTCCCAGCAATGCTAACGCCAACTTCAAGCACAACAACAACAACAACAATGGCGGACTACATCGTCTCCTCCACAGACCGCTGGTGCTTTGATTTTACGTCCATTGTTGTTGTTGTGTTATTCTTTCTTCTTCGACTACACGCTAGTTCTGTTTTTTTTAAAATGGCAGTCACAAAGTTTTAGTTGGTCTAGTAGGTCATGATAATCCCGCCCCCAGCCCCTGATGTAAGAGGTTCTTTGTTCTAGACCAGCAAAAAGTTGGTGCCACTCTGGAACCGGTTTTCCTGGCCGAGAGCCCGTTCTTTGGCTGTCGAAACGCAAAGAACTGGTTCGAGATTAGGCACCGTCTCCGAACTGGCCCTCGAACTGCCTTGGTGGAAAAGGGGTAACACAGAACAAGAGTAGGGAGAGATGGAGGTAGATGCACATGTGACTGTAGGGCAGATGAGAAAAGAAGGGAACGTCCGAGGACATCCGGTGGATGTCTAGAGGATGGCAGGACTGGGGAATTGAAGGAGCGGTTGCCAAGGAAACTGTGGAGCAGATCACGACACACACATTGTCATAACTTTACCTCTGGTAGAAGCATTACAGTACACTTTCACCAAAGTTGTGGATGTTAAATATACATTTTATTTTTAAGTGTGTTGATACAAACTTTTTGGAAGAAAGAATTCCCTTTTGGCTTCTGCGGTGGTGTTGAGGGAAAAACGGCTGAATGTTCAAAAACCAGACCAAACTGGTTTGATTGTATAAAACAAACATACAGCATGGGTAGAATTGGTTGAACTGACCCAGTCACTGGGTTACTGAACATAACCCAGCAGCTAACTCAGCTCTGTGGTTGAGTGAAATGACCAAACATAGAAGAAACAACCCAGAAAAAAACACCTGGAAGCTTACCCAGCAACTGGTTTACCGAAGCAACCCAGTGTGCTAAAAAAAAAAAGAAAAAAAACTGTAGATGCATATACTGTCCACTTGAAAGACCCCATCACAAATGTGAATGGGGGATGCTGAGTTGACTTAAAATCATCCAAAGTCCATGAGACATAAGTCCCTGCAGGGCTTAGGTGGCCAAAGACCTTCTGTAGCAGTCCAGGAGCTACAATACAGCGCACAGTAACAATAGTGAAATTAACAACAGCAATAGTAGTAAAACAACATGCAGTAATAGCATGATAACAGATGTAGTGGTAATAGTAGGACTAGCAATGGTAGTAATTGTAACGTGTAATACAAGCAATAGTGGTAATAACAGTATTAATAGTTGCTCCATGCTGTAATGTTGGTAATAACAACAGTAATGGTCGTTAAAGCAGGTGTATTAGTCATAATAATGTTAGTAAAAGCAGTAATGTTTTTTGTAACAGCAAACAACCTGGATGTCTGCACACCTCCACAGCGGACAGACTGCATTAAAGTAACGTGCTTGTTAAAAGAAAACATAAGGGTTTTTAATTTAGGTTATAGTGTTGTCAGTTATAGGATATAGTTTTACTTTAATTTTCTCTCTGTGTAATGACAGGGACCTTCTCAAAGTTGGTGCAGAAAAATGTTATCAAATTTGTAGCCTACCAGTGATAGAGTATGACACGAGGAAACAGTTGCCATGGCAATGGTGAACTAACCTATTGAGGAATTAGTTTGGTGAAAGGTCAAAGTTAAGAGAAATGTCTCTGTTTTTGTGTAATATTTGGTCTTGTAGAGGATTTTGAAATGGGATTTCTCTTAGTTGGTACAGTAACATGTTACCAAATTTGTACCAGTGATAGACTAAGACATGAGGAAGTGGTTGGCATGGGAACAGTGAACTAACCTATTGAGGAATTAGTTTGGTGAAAGGTCAAACTTCAGAGAAATGTCTCTGGTTGTCTAATATTTGGCTCTGAAGGGGGTTTTGAAGTGGGATTTCTCGTAGTTGGTACAGTAAAATATTACCATATTTGTACCAGTGATAGAGTATGAAATGAGGAAGCAGTTGCCATGGCAATGGTGAACTAACCTATTGAGGAATTTGTTTGGTGTAAGGTACGTGTATGTATGTAGAAATGTATGTGTGCTTTTTATGGTTTTAGAGGTCATTTTGAACAGAGATTCTTCAAAGATTTGAAGGAAAATATTTCAACATTTCATGCAATGATAGAAGAGAAGATTAGGAGTTAGCAACCACAATAACTATTGACTAAACTACTAAAAAATTGTGGATGTCACACTTGAAACTGAGTTGACAGAAGAAAGATGACCAAGTGCAAACCTACGGTAAGCGTACTTGGTCGTGTCACATTACTTTTAAATTTTATAATTTTCCAGATATCGTACCATGTAGAAAACTGTGCTATACAAGTAGTTTCCACGGCTTGAACATCCTGTTATCCATTATCCAACCCCAATATATTAATGTGCTCTTATCCAATCAAATGATTGACAAAGATGATGCTAAGCCAGTCATATGAATGGATTGGCTTTGTTTTCTTGTAAGATTTGATCACAGTTTAATAAGAAACCATAAGGTGTAGTGCATTGGAAGTGTCTGCAAAACATTCCTAAAATGTTTCATTAAAGCCCCAAATAGATGAAACAAACACACCAGACTTCCTAACCTAAGAGGTTATTTTATTTTGCAATTTCCACAAACAAGTAAAGTGGCAATCTTTAGGATTTATCTGATAACCCATTGGCAAAAATAAAACTTGTCATAAATAATACTAATAATAATATATTATTAATATATCATATAATGTATAATAATCATAATAATAAAACGGGTCAAACATGAGGAAAAGGTATACAGTGCAAAACGATGTCAGCATTAAGTTCATAAAAGACCACAGTCAGAACGTGAAAGAAAACGTGTTATGTATGTAATTCATTGTGAATGCCATTTGGTTTCAGTTGTGCCGTCAAATGCAGGGACATGGTTGTCTTCTTCACTTATAGTTGCCTCCATTAACTGGTAACAGGGACAGTCCAACATACCTGCCTCTCTCTTGCAGATACATATGATGTCCCGGTATTTCAGCTTGCCTGGTGACACACTTAGCATCTGATGCACCCTCATTCTTCCTTTTATTGGAGCGATGGCAGGTATCCGATGTGTGATGAGAAGAGAGATGATACGATATTGAGAATTCAATGACATCACAATATATATATTTTAACAGTAAGAGTGGATGTATAGTTATCTAACAATTTTGATATTAATTCACATTCCATTTTATTATGCTTCAGCAGATCTAACTGGGTAAGTATATAGGTTGGTAGGTCATTTACTTTGTTTATTTTTATTCCAGCTGACCGAACTAGGTAAGTACATAGGTAGGTATTTATATTCTATTCTGATTCAGTAGTTCTATTTGGATAAGCACTGTGTATAAGTAGGTAATTCACTTTTTATTTTATTCTTTTTCTGCAGACTTACCTGAATAAGTTTCAGTTTATCTAACTGGGTAAGTATATAAATAGGTAGGTAGTTCACTTTCTGTTTTATTCTGTTTCAGTTTATCTAACTGGGTAAGTAGTATATAAATAGGTAGGTAGGTCATTTTGTGTTTTATTCTCTTTCAACAGATTTAACTGATTAAGTATATAGGCAGGTCATATACTTTGAATTTACTTTCAACAGATATGAATAAGTACATATATATAAGTTGGTAATTGGAAAAAGTAAGGGGTACATTTAGGTTCTTTTCTTACCTCTGGCTTTGATTCGACATCATCTTCACTTATGTATGTATGTATGTAGAATAACTTGACTGAAGAGTTGGTACATTTCAGTTTTTCATAAAGGATCTGTGCATTAGGGATGTCCTCTCCATGTTTGATGGCTCTGTCTGCCGATCTCTTCAGTGCTCCACCAACACCATCAGGTGCCCCCTTGCCGTGTCCTGCCTCAAAGTAATTCCAGTTGACATTTTCAAATCCTAGTTTATATGGCTCCTGTGGTGAGTAAGTAGAAGCTTCCTTTCTGCTGATACTGGGTGGCTGGCCCATCACTGAAGAAGTGAAGTCTTTTTACTTTAGGGTACCTTTGTCTTATCATCCCAAGTACTGGGTCAAGGTGGGCCCAAATAGCTGTAGAGTCATGCCGTCGACTTGGAGAAATGGGGCAGAAGGCGAGAGGTGACTGGTCTCCAGCAGTGTAAAGTACCCCTGTGTGGAGAGTTGCCTGTTGGTGCGGTCCTCCAAAGTGGACTGATTGAATTTCTTGGCTGTATTTGCACAAGTAATTTTCGCTAAAATCAATGTGCAGCATGCACTCATCTTTTTTCAGGGTCTCCCTGATCTGCCTGTAGGCTGTATATTGCCATCTGATGTTGAAAATGTGTTGCTTAAATCTGCTGAGCCTTTCTTGAAATTGGCTAACCAGGTCAGACTCTGTTGTTCCGAGATCCCTCTTGACTGTAATCACGGAGGATTTTTCTTCCTTATGGATCCTTTCTGTGGTCCATTGGGCCACACAAACCTCTGCTTCCCCAGGTTGTTTAAGGGTTGGATATGCATTGAGGAGGCACTCCCTACACTCACTGTAAGCACATGCTTTTGCTTTTGAATCGCACATGATTGAGTTGGCCATATCTTCGATGCTTTTGGTAGGCAATATACCACGACTGTGGAGGACATTGGCCATGAGTTGTGTGTTCTCATGTGTTTTGCACAAACGTGTTGCGGTCAGCATCTGTGGGTGTAACAACCCAAAATGGCCTAAGCCGGCAAAACGTGCTTTATGACAGCTGACCATGCTGCTCAGACAAAAATTTTCTGTGTAGATTTTTCAATGTGTCTGTGAGTAATCTTTTTTGCATTTTTTTCTTTTGTTGTGCGACTGGTGTCATACGGCTAACATCATCACAGAGAAAAAAGGACCTCACTTTCCTCTTGATCTTCATAGCTGCACAGCTTTCTTTTCGCACTGAACTTTTTTTTTTTTTTTGAGTAGCCAAACACTGTTTGTGTGTACTTCTAGAGTTTGTACTTTTGAAAAATACTTCCAGAAGTCACCCTGGCAATCAGTTGTCTTTCTCTCTCAGTTTTTGCGTTTCTGTATTTTCTTCGGATGTTCTCAACCAGGGTGGTGTGAAATAGTAGGGCTCTCTTAATGGGTGACCTAACATTTTGGCTTCTTACCAATTGCCTGAGTTTTGAATGAGGAGACACTGATGGTGCTTCTCTCTTCATCCTCTGGTATCTCTTTTTGTATTTTTCTGCTTTTCTCTTTTCCTTTACCAGTTTTTCTTTAAACTTTTCTAATTCTTCCATCATTTTGCTCTTCCTTCTTTCTCGAATCCTTTCTCCTTGAAGGCGCTGCCTAGAATATAGAAATTGTTGTCAGATTTTTAGGGCAACCACTGTGTTGATTAGATCTATTTCATCCCTAACCAATTCTATTATATATTCACTCCTAACAACAACAACAAAACCACACATACAAGACAGATATGCACTTAGATATAAACTGTATGTACAGTAAATCATAATTCACCATTCTATACTGATTTGAGCATCTAACTAGGTAAGTACACAGAGGTAAGTAGAATTAATAATATGAAATATGATTCTATATAATCAAAATATAGATCTAATAACTTTTCCAAAGGTGTCTAACTGGGTAAATATATATAAAAAAAGATGATATCCTGTTACCATTTCATAATCTGTAATATTCTATTTGAATCTGTTTCAGGGAATCCAACTTGGTAAGTATATAGAGGTAAGTACTATTACTAATGTAAAATAGAAGAAATGGTGAGGGTTAAATTAATTTTAAAATGCGCTATCTCTCTCTGTGTCTGTCTGTCTGTCTGTAGTCACTCTGTAGTCTCAGTCAATGTCCCGCCCACAGTACTATCTGATTGGTCACATGGCTGCTATGCCACAGACGCTAGTCCAGTGAGCAGAGCTGAAGGGAAGGCAGCAAAATACCTGAATTCACAGCCTACAGGATTTCACTCAATGGAGGTGAAAGTGACGGCTCTTACATCAATCGCTCTTCACTAACTCGATCATTACGCTTCAAAGTAAAACACAACATGCAGCTGTGTCGACTCTGCATCGAGATTTGGAGAATTATTAGGCCGGCTTTAAAAAGTAACAGCTTTATAAAATTGTAATTCATACTACGATGGTTAAATTTAGCAATTAATCCTTTTTTTTCTCGTGCCTGCTTGATGACGACAACACTGTATTGAATAGCCCAGGAATAACATGTAAATTCCTAAAATGAATAATATTTCCCTTAAAATACACAACATTGTACTCACAGGCTTATTGTCAATGAAGGTGTGGTGGAAATCTGAAAACAAAGAGTCGACACAATGAAGAAGTTGTCTTTGTGTCATTTAATAAGAACTTTGTAAAGTGATCAGCTACAGGCACAACAGAGTGTAAATGCAGACTGATGTCGATCCAGAGGATATACATGCATTTTATAAGAGAGAGGAGTATGTGATAACGGGACGTGTGTGTGTGTGTGTGTGTGTGTACGATTAAAAACTGTCAAACTGTAAAAGAAGCAGTTGCGTTTTCAAGGTTAGGGAGGTTTTCTTCGTTTGTTCAAGACAGTTCCATATAAAGAGTAGACAACCACAGCATACGTGCAGAGAAGCAGGGTGCTCTTTAAGTCATATAAAGTTCAATATCTAATTTTTCTATTACATATCCTCCCTTTTAATCATACTTGATCACTCATTAAAGGAAAAAATATAAAGAGATTATAACTTCATGGCAGATAAACATTCTTACATATGGTAACATAATAACAAAGCATAACAGAGTGGTAGGAAACATCTGTAATGTCACCTCAATTACGATTTAAGACATTACCTCATAAAGATATTACTGTGGAAAAGGTAAAATGCTGTTTTTGTGGATGTAAGCATCCCATATAATAAGTGCAAGCGACATAGGCAGGAAAATTTTAATTATTTACACAAGTGTCAGAGCCAGATTTTTCATCATCAGGGATGTCTTGAGTATGATAAGATGGAATCTGTGGATCCTTCATAGGTGACCCACAGTCACTCGTGTATGTGGCTGGAGTTGATAGTGCTTCTTTAACCCGGTTGTGAATATTAGGCAATATTTCTTTCCCTCGCTTGGTGTTAGTTCAATGAAATCCATTTGTAAGTGATCAAATAGTTTTTCTGGTGGAGGGTGTGTGGCTTCTGGTGTTTGAATGCCTCTACCAATGTTGTTTGGGGCACAGATTACACATGATTGACAAAATTTTTGGGAGTGGTTAGTGAAACCCTTTGTGAACCAATGTTGTGAAACAGCATCCATCATCCCCCCTTTTGACACATGCTCCAGCCCATGAGTCAATTTTGCATAGTGAGGGAACAAATATTTTGGCAGACATGGTTGCATCTCTGGTGTGAGGGCGATACAATACGTATCTCGATAGACTGTCAACGATCCGATGCATTATACATATACATAGAAGATACATATGCAGCAACCACCGATGCAATACAATACGATTCACACCCCAATCCAATGCAATGCGATTCAACGCAATGTGATTCAACACAGTGCGATTCTATGCGACACAATGTGATTGGACGATGCAAAAGAATAATGCAATGCAATTCAATGAGTTTGATTATTTATTAATCAACTAAAATTAAGACCTTTCACAAACTGGCCTTTTTTCACAAATTC
>JBBPCS010006136.1:0-10000 GCA_037974645.1 Hollardia meadi
AACGTGAAATCAATAAATCCTGCTCTCAAACTGAAAGACCACGCTCTTGAATTATGATAGGAAATAAACTCCATATAAATCAATCTATATTTGCTTCAATCTATGGTTGGCGTTGGAGAAATGCTCAACAAGTCACACAAACAAAGATCTATCGTAGAACTGAACAGAGTGAGCTCGTAGCCTGGCTGAACTCCGACTGTCTGGGAAACCCTAGAGCAGTATTTCACCATGACTTTGATCTGGGGATGCATCTCATGTTCACTGTGCTGGAAAACAAAATGTCTTACATTTTCGTTTCACTGGTTTCTCCACGTCTTTCGAAGAAACACTGGCACAAATCCAGGCTATCACGATAAAGCATTGATGTGTTTATGTCTTCTACCTTTGAACGTGAGCAAGCTCAATGTGAGCTATGATTAACGGTAATTACAAAATAAAAACATTCAAGTTGTTCCTTGTTCTTTTCTCTCCTCTCTCATCACTACCAGTGCTGTAGTGATGCGTGTTCCCACCAGCACTTCTTGGCCTGGGTCAGCAAACCCTGCCCCCTATACTATTATTAAACTGGAACAAATACAATGTATAGCATAAAGAATTAAGTCCATCTTATAATTACAGTTGTCCTCATCTTTAAGAGTCTGCTTTGGTTTTGATAGTATTAAAAATGCAGACAAATTGATTTACAGTATTAACAGCAGTTTATGCTTTGGAATACAGAAAAATGTCATTTACAGTTATGCCTGTGAAGCCAAATTGCTTGAAAATTACCCAAACGTTCAATCCAAACTGAACAGGTGTGTGGGAACCATTGAGCTTTGCTTGGCAATAGCCCTTGTTTAATTTAATTAGCATAATGTTAATACAAAGCCAATGCTTTGAAGCAGCTTCATATCCTCCAGGTGTTTCAGTCCCACATTTTTGGTCAGAGCCCAGTGATTTAAGAGTATGTGCAAATATGCCACCTTTGAACAGTATTGTATCTGGTACAGTGCAGTCTAAACCCTTAGCAAGTGACATCTGCTGAACTGGCAGTATCTCATATTCTTTATCTGTCTTTTGATTTATGTACCCTCTTCACTGCTATACTGCAGTTCTTATCCTTTATCAAAAGCCCATCAGAGGCTGCCTACTGGCTGAACATCTGCAGTACCTCAAATCATCACAGGCTACTCGTCTTCATACTGAGAAGTATGGAGCATTTTACAGAAAGCCTCACCTGACTTTCACTCCAAAATGTCACTTTGCTTTAATCCATTAGTCGGTCTGGAAGTGTCAGAATGTTGCTTTCGGCGATACCAAAACAAAAGAGATTGTTCTAATAGAATTAATCGGTGGTTGTGAATGCCTCGGGGATTGCATAATGTTGGGGTGTGACATTTGTGCTGCCAGGCACATTAATTTGAATTAAAAGATGGAATAATAAAAAAAATAAAATGGTTTAAAAATTATTGGTTTAACCATTGGTAATAACACTAAATTCTACACAGGCATTCAAAGCCATGATTTCACCCTTAAAAAAAGCTTTAACATTATGCTGTAATCACTGTGACTGCTTAGATTTAGGGTTGGCACTGCAGACAGATGAGATTACAGATGTAGTGTCAGACACATTAAATGTGGACAATGACCATCAAAATGCCTGCTATTATTTTACATGATAGACCACCAAAATACAGGCATCATATGCACCTTTAAACAGTTGCTGCCCGAGGGGCTGCCTATGAAACTTAAACTGGAAATACCACTAGCTCTCAGTAAAGGTAAGTGAGGTAAAAATGGAGACAAATGCCTCAACGATTCCTGTTTCAACTCGCAAATATGACCCATTTTGCAATTTTTTTGGTCCCATGAAAGAGGAGCACTATTATTCCTGCCAATGGTAACTGGAAAAACAACAAGGGAGCGTGCTTCACATGCTGTCATTCCACCCTGCAGGAATCCTTGGCTGGAAAAGTGGAAATGTGTAGAGGTAGGGAATCTACAACTGTCTCATGCTGCAAACAAAAGTGGCCAAAAACCGAAGCACTTTAATCTACCCAGTGGTATCCGAGTGAAGACAGAAGTAGTATTGAAGCTGCTACCTATGCTTCACCATGTCTTCCTCCTCAGCAGGAGTTCTTCTCCAACACTTGTCATGCCATCTCAACATGTCTTGGCTATGTTGAGATGGTGTGTGTTGCCTCAGGCTCAACTAAATGCCATCTGTAAAGACATCCTAGGCATTTTACAGGCAATACGCAAGACTAGCAAAAAGCAATGCCGAGGTTCAACACACAGTCTTGACTACATGTTGAGCCTTACTATTCTTTTGTCTCTTCCTAGAGCCGGGGGGGCCCTATACGCTCACAAGTGAAGCAGGGCCCCACCTTCCCCTCGTGTGTAGCGAGTGTAATGTTGACAACTTAGTTGACAGGATGAAGCGGAACCATCCTTCTGGCACACGAGAAAAGAAAAAACAAACTCCATGAGAGTGAATTGCGGGAACAGCAGTCGGGTAAACTTGTTCTTTCGTCTCCAAGTTTGATGTCGGCAAATAACAGTCGTGTTAAGTTGACGTGTTAGCGGGCACTGCATCTCTCTCTAGTCTGACTCTCTTGCTAACCTAGCTGGGCAGTGCAGTGAATCTCGGTCTGTCTGTGTCTTGCTTGCTTGCCAGTCTTTGCCAGACTTCATGCCTGACAGAAGTTAGAGAGAAATACAACCATTTATTACGTTTGATAAACGCCGACAGGCAACGGTGTTTATAAACGCCACGTCGAGCACGAGATGAAACTCACGCTTTCCAGCAGCAACCTCTGTGAGGACCAGTCCAGACAATATGTGGGCATGATGGCACTCCTCATAGGCACAGATTTGTTTTAAACCAAGACAATGATTACCTCATCTCACAGTCAACGTTTTAATTACCTCTGGCAAGACGGAAAGCAATTGATTGACATTGACTATTGATTAAATAGCCCATTAGCTGGGCATATAATGGAAATATAAACATGAATCTCTGAGCAAATCATCAATTATTCAGCCAGGCCATAGTATAGTATTTTACATTTGAAAATGTATTAAATGAAATCTGGGGGAGCCTGTTGGGCCTGAGGGAGCTGATATAATTAATAACAGTATTGTTAAAAAATTATATGCCCAGGCTGTAAAGGGAACCGAAGTTCATCCCAAAGTTAATCTGAAGAGTCTATAGGAAATATTCTGTTCAATAAATATTATTTATTTATACCTCATTCTGTTCTGTATAGGTCTACTTATTCTTAGACTGACAGATGGAGCAAACTCTTTAAATGGAGGGAGGATTGTAGTGGGTGCACGGAGGTGTCAGGTGTGACTGTTTGGCTCTCGGGTCAGGAAGGAGGGCCCCTAAGCACAATTTTGCTTAGGGCCCTAGAGAGGTCAGGACCGGCTCTGTCTTCCTAGCACTGTTGATTGGCTCAAATCCCCTTGAAATTCACAGCTATTTACAGCCAACATTTATGCTAACCACCAGCAAAAACAAAATGCCACCAAACATCACAAACACCAATGAAAAGATGATTGCAATGCATGCAAATGAATTATTTAAGTATATTAAAGGCCATAAATAGATGCATGTATGTATACTGTATAATCTATTTTTAATGTACATATCTTCAAAACTTTGTTGCTTGATTTTTAAACCTCCTGCATTTTTAGAGCAGAAACACATCTTAATGTAAGCATAACCACAATGGCTATAGCCATTACTCTAGAAGTAATAATTTTTCCCTTGTTAATTTTCTGCTTTCGTCTTAAATTTACAGTACAAGCATGGGGCCACCCAGATACTTAAAGGTCCTCTCAGATTATATTATTATAGAATATATATATATAATTATATTTAAGATTTAAAGCTATTCTTAATGGTTAATTCTTAAGGGTGTTCAATTTCATTTTATTTTCTTAATCACAAACTAATAGCATAGTGTAATTACATGTTGCAGTAATTATTAGTTAGTTAGTAATTAACACCTGCCATTGTACCAAAAAAATTTACTGAATAGCAAGATCTGCCTATACAGTTTAATAATGGGCAAATGGATATATATATATATTTTTTAACAAAATTCTGTAAGATTTAAATTAAAATAAGTGTGGGAAAGAAAAAACCTCCACCTCTGCTATATCACTCTTTCAGTTGTCACTTTTGACACCCATTGATGCAAATAATGGGCATGACGATGTATGACAACCATATTATTGGAGATGCTTTAATTGATTTGAAATTCTAGAGGCATATACAGTATACACAACACAAAACACTATTACGTCTGTTCATGCAATACAGAAACAGACGTAGATTAGGACAAAAAGCATCATTTGTTGCATATTATCATATTAACTCTATATTGGGAATCTTTGGGGTATTCTCAGCAACTGAGGATCCACGCAGAGGGGAGCTTTTAAGAGATGAGATTATAAGAGCGGTGGTATTTGAATTTGAATAATGAGTCTGGTAAATCACCCTGAGCATTTTCCCCATGTAATCAGAGATCACTAAGTGCATTGTATCACTTCAACTGAAATGCGCTTGCAGTAGCTTGATTGACAAGTATTGTATTATTTGTGAAAAGATTTTGGTTTTGCCCGACAGCCTATCATGACTGTGTGGAAGTTTGTTGTGACTGACACCATGTCACAGTCTGTGTATCTCTGTTAAAATCAACACATGCCAAATTAATTCAGTCAGTTAGTTGACTTAAAATCCAAAGACTATACTTCCTAAAAGCCAAAACATGGTAACTGAGTCAAAACTAATATAAAATCTAATTTTTGGCTGCACTCTGGCCACTCAAGGCTAGCTGGAGGGATAGCCTTAGCTAAAGCTAACTTTCCATCTATTTACAGTTTCCTGTAATGTAAAAATTTTGACGGTTCAACATCTAATTTAGTTTGTTTTGCCACGTTAATAAGGTAGTAGCTCAATCTATAATAATGAAGACAAAAAAGCAACACCGGATAAACTAGTCCTGCTAAAGGGTAACAAAACTAGCTTAGCAAATTGGCAGTGTTATCGCTGCAGCATCTGACCCCAGAGGAATTTACATTGGTTTATGTGTTTTAGACTTTAGGTAATGTCGTGACAATGGTTAAAACCGTCCTATAAAAAAGCATATAATTACTCTTTTACACTTACAATATTACAGTCTGGCTTCAAAACCTTTTTTCTTAACTTGTTTTTATAGTTACTGCTCTTCGTCTTTATAAGGCAGCAGAGATTATGACAATATTTTTACTAAAGTTAAAAAAAAATCAATCGTACGTGATATGTGGCGGCTCAATCTGAGTTTAAACGAAGTAAAAATGGCAGCAATATGATGAACAATATAGGCTGTTGTTACATATTTTGATACATATCCTTCAACAGATTAACATACTGTAAATTATGCACGTGCCTGTACCACTTATCCTAATACAAACAAGTTGAACAGTCAGTGTCACAACTGTTCAATAAAAGATACTGTTGTGTAAACTCATGACAGCTCACAGAGTATGTAAGCCAGATGTAATATATAATGTAGGCTACACCAAGCCTGAAGAAAAGACCATGTGGACAAGTGTGATAAGACATGAGGATCTCAGGGCTCCAAACATCACGCACAAACATCTGTCATATTTGTAAGATGAGATGTGCTTTACTCTCTGCTACAGCAATTACTATCATGGCAGAGCGTACGATTTCCCCTTTAGCCTCCAGTATGGTAAAGGATTTTATCATGGTGCGTCATAAGGCTGGATAACCATGAATGCAGAGTAAATAACCTGCATTATAAAGGAGATCATGGTTTATGTCATGTTCATTTATACCCAAAGAAATAAAGGAGAAAAAAAGGAAAAAAAAGTTTCCTTTAACGGCAACAATTACATTATAATTATAATAATTAGTACTTCTTAATTTGGTCCAGAGGGGCACGTCACCCATAAATGGCAAAAGAGCAGTGGTTTGAACTATAGCCACTAAGCTCTGCATGTCCCTGGCTACAGGAACTGAAGACAGAGAGGTTAGGCCTTCAAGGTGAGTCAGAGTTGTGGTACCTGTGATTTGCTCCGTTACCTTGATTAATTCAGCACTTGGTATTATGAGCTATCTACTGCATAGCAAAAATGTTTAAGTCATAGGAAATGGCTCGGAGCATTTATTCTCTTTTAGTATGTCTTTCTGTGGGAGAGATTGCGGCCCACAAGCTGTGTCCCAATTTCATACTGTATGCTAATTCCAAACGGGTGTTCACACCAGGAAAGTGGCAATATTCCACATGACAGTTTACATATTTAATTTGTTGGAACTTTGACTGTGAAGTTGATGACATTAACATAAAATTCAATGCATAAAGAAATTGGAGAAGCTACTCACAGCTGGGGAAAAAATGTACACCAATTCAGGAAAAGTGGTCTCAGCAAAAGTTTTTATATTGTTCAAAATGTGCAGTTACTTTCTAAAACAGAGTAAACTCATTTACTTTCTTTAATGCAAACTGCAAAAACAGTATACTGGCAATATAAAGATGAGAATATATTGTAGAAAGTCTGTGTAGTCAGTAACAGGGAAATAGTCTGAGTCTATAGCCTACATTACATGTTCCAAGTGTGCAATGGTCCACTGGGCCTTTCTCAAACTACCCCCGACACCCTCTCCCTACCCACTGCACTCAACCTGCGCAACTTCGCGGAGGGTCCGCCACATTAAGTGCCATCCCAAACCAATTAACCTGGAGGGGAAGTGATTTTTTTTTTTTTTTAAACTCCCATAGTCAGTCTACACCAATGCGGACTTACTGACCACAGTGCAACACGTTCTCTGTTCGGCATGGAAGACGCTCCATACAAATGTAAGTTCCGTGGATCTATCCATACAAACCAATCTGCTCAAAACAAGATAGAAATTTAATATTGCTATACAGACATTAACAACTTAAAAGGTATCTTTATAGTAGATCAAATATACCCTTCTCTACTCTTGAAAACAGTGTATGTGTTCATTTGAAGTTAACGTGTTTATTTACAGGGACTTTAGCAAAACCAAGCAGCAAAAGTAAATTGAGTGAAAAATTAGATGTTTACAAAAGACTTCTGACAGATGCTGATACAAAACCATGTGTAGGAAAAGGCACGACAGTTCCTGTTTATGCCGGAGAGGGGAAAGTTCATGCCGAAATTTGCCGCTGCCCTTCAATGCCCCTCATCGTCTTCTCACCCCCATGCTGATGGAAAGTCTGGTGAAGTTTCTTCACAGCAAAACAGCATTGCAGCATTCTCCTTAACAACTTAAAGAAAAAAACAAACAAACATAAAAATGGCTCAATACAGCTCGTCCAGCACAATCCAAGTCTCCAGAAGCCCAAAGATCCCAAATTGATTTGAAAATACATTATTCACACCTCTTTTTTTTAAGCCGAAATCTTCACTGTGGTGGTGAACACTAACACTTTCAGCTTAGCGCATGCAGTGAAGATTTCAGCTTATAAAAGGGTGTACAAAAGGTCTTGTTTTGCTGCAAAGCTCCATAAATGTTTTCTGGACCAAGAAGCGTCACCTGAATTTCCATCTGCACGGGGATGAGTGGAAAAACTGGGCGTGACTGAATTTTCATTTTTGGGTGAACTTTCCCGTTATTGAACTGTGCTTCATTTATTGCAAACGTGACTCCGGAGTTCACTACAGACGGGGTGGGAGCGGGGAGGGTGGGGTTTGATAAAGGCCCTCTGTGTTTGTTTGTTTGTGTGTCTGTCGCCGCTCCTTCCCACTCCTGAGCTTCAGTGGCTGGCACCTCTGCACATCAACACCTCACAGCTTCTGCTGTACTGTACATCAGACTTGTTTTGTCAGCCAGAGTGAGGCCCAGTTTAGCTCTAGGCTTTGTTCTCATGGTTTTCTCTGTAGCATTGCTTCTCCCAGTGTTTTACATTCACTCTCGCCAAACAGCTACCTGCGGAACTGCTCACTGTCTGCCGCCTTTCTTAGCTCAACTTCCTTAACAGTTGAGCCACGAATCATCCTCACCCTCCTCTCCCTAAAGACTGCTCTCTCGTTCCCTGCCTACCTTTTACCCCCTGAGCTCACAATCTCCTAGTCTTCCAACTGCCATTATTAGCGGCTTTTGCAATAAATCTGTGTGCTGCGTTTTGGGTCCACTTGTTACTGAACTTAACAATGTAAGGTTAAAGATAATGCTGAACGCCAGACAGTTAGGAGATAGTACCTTTCTGTCGTGCTAAAGAGAAGCAGCTCAACAGGGATAGCTGACAACCGGGAAGCTTTATTGGTTTAGTAATTATTCTTTTTTACAACACGATTGTAGAAATAAATAAGGTGAATCAGTTGTTTCTAAACACAGTGAGCGGTGAGAAAGAAGTTGGAGAGACCCCGAGGACCGAGACAGGCAGATGAAGGAGGCTTTTTTTGGAGGTTTCACAGCAGAACAGCTGAAGCAGCAACACGAGTACAATAATGTCCGCACACATTCAGCAAGCTGGACTGCTCATTGAAAAGAAGTGGAGAAAAAAAGATTCTCCATGGCTACACAACACAATAAGATTCAAGTCTGTATTATAAGGTCAGTTCCAGTGGAAGATGACTTTTTGCTGATTTTTCACTTTCTCTTGCTAAAAATTCAATTGTCACATATTCACATGCACGCACCATGACCGAGAGCATTGTAAAAATAGTTTTTTGTGTCATACCTCTTTGCCTCATTCAATTCCTAAAATAGACGAAGAAAACAACTCTGGAGACATCTCATTCAGGTGGTCAAAGCAACCCATTAAATTGAACTGGAGGCCACAAATCACACTTTTCAAAGTTGCATCAAAACGGTAATATGGGATAAAGTTGGGCTCCACTCAGAGTTTCATATTAACATACAGAAAGGCCACTGTAATGGAGATGAGAAAGGAAGGGAGCCTTAATTTGAGTATTTTGCTTCTGTGTGTTGTTCTGTGTTCTTTAATTAATCTCTAGATAATTGTTGGTTTTTCGTCTCATAACCGTACGCTAGGAGTTCCCCCATGTCAATGACAACCAAGTTCGAAAATGAAATGGAAAAACAACAACAAAACTTGACTCTGAAAACCATCAGGACAAACAAAATAGCGCATCTCACAAAGCAATAAAAGCTGCATATGGAAACAGGATATACAGTAAGCTGGACCTTTTCTTTCAATGCACTTTATAAAAGGCCTTACCTTGAGTAATAACAGGATGTTTACATCACACCACAAGGTGGGAAGGGAAGAGTCAACACTCCTGAAAGCAGCATCACCAGTGGAAGAACCAAAAGGATTTCTGTTAGACTCAAAGAATCACGTCAGACTATGGTGTTGTTTGTTTCATCAAATTCCTCCTTTCTGCCGCTGATGCGGCTTCAGTCTGCAGTATCGCAGTGATCAAAATTAGCTTCTGATTGGTGACATTTCCCGGCGGACATGGTGACATTTTATGTGGTGGTGAAAGTGATGTGATGATGAAAAGGCTGCATTTTACATGCTGTAATTCATCAGATGGGCAGGTAGTGAAACGAAGTGATGCCCGGAGTTACATATGAGATGCTGTTATCACATTAATGTGCTGAAGTCTAAAACCCCAGTCCTCCTTCTCTACTGGATATTAAGATTAATATATAAGACCAGTAAAATGTAAAGATCCTATTTAAGGAACCACTTACAGTATGCGCTGCTCTTTATACTTGCTGAAGCTGCACGGCTGAAAACACTACATAAGCATTTAGTAGGAATTCTGGTCAGCTAAGCTGGTAAAAGTCACAGCATCATCCCCATTAAGGTTCAGAGTTCACTGCCTACAATGTGTTAGTAAATTAAATACCCCATTAAAGTCTAATAAATGTTGCAAAACTGGAAAAACTAAGTACAATGTACAATTGACCCTTGCTAATGTTCATTGTTCTAAGGTTACTGAACAATGCCTTGTGTAATCACAAACACTGAGGTTGGGGGGGGGGGGGGGGGGGGGGGGGGGGGGGGGG
>JBBPCS010006151.1:0-33719 GCA_037974645.1 Hollardia meadi
CTCACACGCCGATGGCGCAGCATCGGGAGCAATTTGGGGTTCAGTATCTTGCTCAAGGACACTTCGACATGTAGACCGCAGGGGCCGGGGATCGAACCACCGACTTTCCGATCACTGGGCGACCGCTCTACCACCTGAGCCACAGACGCCCAAACTCAGTGGTATTGATCCTGGGGGAGTCACGCTGTGACTAACACAGCTTGCCATATGTTAATTTGACATCACACACCTGTCTGGCAGGTGCACAGTGTGATCCATCATCAAGGATACATTTTTTTTATAATAGTCCTTGAAATGCTTTTATGGTCCCTTTATTCGTTATCAGCCAGCCTGAGTCATGTATCAGATCAATAAAAAAAACAAGCTGCAAGTCTACAGTCAATGGAGGTCTGAATCAAGTGTGATACTTCTTGCTTGTTTCTTCTCTAATGGGGCTGAATACCATTAAAAAAATGACAGCAATTACCATCAAATCTTGGTGGGAGTAATCGCCACAGCTATATGATTTCCTGCTGTCCTCATGAGGGCCACCGTGATTATAACAAGGAGACCATCTGCATCGTGGCAAATTACTGGGTAGTGCAGTGGCATAAACAAATTAATCAGCGTAACTGTAGTGAAAGACAACACGATAACTAAAAATGTGTTTCAGCTGAGTAACAAGAAGATGGTGTATATTTTTAGTATACCCACAAAAAAGCACCATGCAGGTGTAAAGATTGAATTGAGTATTTGGGAGAGAAAAAGAACAACTTAGACCGAGAAACTCGATTTGAAGAGTGATACTGCTTCCATGATGGTCTTTGGAGAAAGTGCTTTTCAGGTCTGGATTGGCCCACTAGCACACAGCGAGCGGCTGTGATTGATTTCTTCGGTTTAACCCCAGGAGATGAGAAAGTTTGCATGTCTTGCTCCCTAAAACTATAAATCACATCGATCAGCTGGGATAATAAGGCCATGCCCACACGTCCCCGGAGAGTGAGATGAGAAAACAATTAGAGGAGCGTGGTAAACCTGCACAGAGGCAGAGACGAAACAAAAGTAAGACCTAGATAGATAAGATAGAAATGGAAAAAAATTGAGGATGATGCTAGTATGAACTTTCAAAGGGCAGAAACGGAAAGTGTCAGAGGAAGAAATCATTAGATACAAGGCAGAGCAAGTTGGGTTTCTCACATATATCTTCCCCACACCATTTCTGACATGTGTCACTATGATGTGGAGTCATCTCAACCTGCTATACCTGTATCTCTGGATAGGATGTGGTCGTGATCGTTTCACCAGGCAAATGACAACTGAGAAAATATATATTTATTTCTTACCAATGATTAATTATTGTTCGTATGTTCGCAGTCAGCCACCCTTTACCCCAGAATTCCAGCATGGATCTAGTACGGAAAATCTGGATACAGCCTCAGAGATGGGGTCCCGTTCATTTCTATGAAAATCGGTTAGTGGCGCATGAAGCAAAAATAAACAACTTCCCGGATAGTCAGATAGGAAGTCAGACACGGGAACGGCATTGAGAATAAAATAACCTGTGCAGACAAACAGAAAAAAAGCCTTTTAACTACTCAGGCTACTCACCCATGGTAGACACAATGTGCTACTGTCTGTGGATTGACATGACTCTGTATGAGTGATGTAGTTCAACATATTTCTTTGATAGAAAAACATGAGCAACCACTACTACAGCTTCTCTATTGACGGATAATGATGTCCACAGGAGGGACACGGCGAACATGAACACACTGAATAATGAAGTGAAAATCAGGCTGACTACGTGGTAAATGGTCTTGTTAATGAACTCCTTCGCAAAGTTTTGTCTCTGGTGTTGCAACATCCCCAGACCTCAGCAGTGAAACTGGAATCCTCGCTCAAAACGCAGAACTTCCTTTCAGGCATCAATCCAGAGTTTCCTTTGTAGTTTTCATCTCATTTGTGTTTAAAGGCTGCTGATAAAGACGTACGGCCAACGAGATCAGAAAGCCGTCCAGATCAGAGCTGTTCATCGAAATGATTTCTTTTTGCCTTTGAGTTAATGCGGATGTGAACAGAGCAGATGGTTATTGAATGACATCCCAGCGTGCTATCCCAGTTTTCTACTGTTTAATTTTCATCCACCGTTAATGGACGCAGCCGTCACGTGAAGGGAGAACTCTGGATGTGCCACATTTCCTCAGCGTGTTGCAATTGACGGCCAAATAGCCAGTGAGCACTGACAGTTGGGTAAAGTCTCTGAAGCATCAACGGTATATAATGAGAGGAAACAGTGACGCCAAAAAAAAAAGTAAGAGAAATACTGGATGAAGTCTATCCTCCCCACTCTGGACCACCGCTCAATTTCATGTGTGAATGATTGGGAGTGAATGACAGCGACAGCTTCCTAATTGTCAGCGATTTCTCTTCCTTGTGACAGTTTTGTGACTAGCTGGCGGTTTGACAGCGGCATTTGGACTGTCGTCATGCAAACTGCCGTTTGTGTTGTGACGGCTGCTGGTCCAGGCTGTCGGAGTCATGATTCAGTTCCTTGTAACTGTAAGAAGAGTCTATTCAGTGTTTTCTTCTTTAAAGGACTAGACCTGTCAAACCAAGCTCTCGGCTGAAAAGGAAAAAAAAAAGAATTGAGAAGTTATCACATTTAAATTACAGTGGGAATATCTATGCACCAGAACAGCTTATAATGAGAGCACGGTTAAGTGCAAGGGTCAGTGCTACAGTAAAAATCGGAGATTGTTTATTATCCTACTAATTTATAAAGTGCACATTTTCTGATCTGTTCCATTTTGCGCAAATCTAAGGGGAATTCACAACTGGAGAGGTGAGCCATGAGTCACGACCATGTAGTCAAAAGATGAATCCAAATAGTTGTGGAGCACAAGAAAATAACTGAGCCACCAGGGTGCTATATGTGGAAAATTAGGTTTGGGAGCCTCACATTTCTCCATATTGGATCAGTGTTACACTGCAAACACAACTGTCACATAAAGTTTGTCGTAGTGTGAAACACCAAACGAGAGAGAGACCACACAGCTGCTGTAAATTGTTGATACGGTCCGGCCGCGAAAACAACAATGGCACAAATTATTCAAATGACAACCCGAACCTCGCTGAAATCTGTCAACTGCATGCAAGATTGATGTGTTTGTTGCAGACGGGGGAGACTTGACCAGTGTCCTTCTTGACAGTTAGTTAGCATTCTCTCAGCTGCCATGTTCCAGCAGACATGTCTAAGTCTTGGCCTGATGGATAATTTGGAAGGAGGAGTTCTGCGTGGACGACTCTGAGGAGCTGAGGTTTAGGGGCTTTGATCCTGACCTGATTCTACAGTTAGTCAGCTCATGTTCCGCAGTCTGTCTCGCAAAACTGATATGCAGTAACCTGCCAGTCAACAAGCAAATAAACTGGATTGCCTTTTCTTTTTTTTTCTTCCTCAGACAAATTCTGTCAGTCTGCTCCCAGTATCTCAGCATGACTGAGCGAATGTGTGCGTGTGGTTGTGTATTTATTTATATGATGGACCCCTGGCAGAAGCTGCTGTGTCTCGCTACAGGGACCGTCTCCGTCCTCTGCAGCGACGACATGTGTGAAACGCGCGATGCCGTGCAGAGTGATACACACATGCTGTGCACATGAGGACGCTAATCCAATCCAATATCTAAAAGTTTATTGGAATAAATGTTGCACGGTAGATCAGATATACTGAATGTAACAGCTGACCACAACAGATGGAGGGAAAAAGTCTTAGAAAAGTGATTTCCATGCAAAAACAAACCATCTGTTTAGTCTCCTCGGACTGTAAAAGTAAATTACAAATCGGTGATAAAAGGCATCACAGACTGACAAGGCTGACTGGTTTGCTGACACCTGGGTGCTAAAGAACTCGATCCATAGGACACAATCAACTCAATTTCCGTTTAAGCAACCAACAACAACACAGGACAAAAGCGTGAGTCTGTGTATTCATTCAGCTTATCATGGAAACATGAAAGCAGATAGAAATGATGCCAAGCTGACTGAATAACCAGTGAGAATAAATTTTAGAAATGATCTGGCCTGAAGTCACCTATTCTGAATGAATAATTAAAAGGTCTGTATTTCTGCGCAATCAGTGTTTTTCCATTGTTTGAGAGATGTTACAATATGTACAGTGGAATGGTAGATAAGGGAAAGGAACTAGTTAGAATGAGAAAATGGTACTCAGTAGAGCCCATACCTCCACCAAGACCCATCAGCCCTCTTATTTAAGCCTTAGCAACAACTGGTGACACTCTGTTAGTACCTCACTGAATCCCTGTTAACTTAACTGCATGTGTCTAGCCCAATTTGTTATCTTACACTCACCCAATATAAATGATCTTTATGGGGATCTGCACCAAATTACATATATTGTTGAAACATCTCATAATGCACATTACCTGATTTTTCTCACGATGGTCTGTGTGTTGGTTTCAGAGAAATTTGACGAAAATCCGCTAATTTGTCGTATCTCGCAATGTTAAAGAAAGTGGGGGGAAAGAAATTCCTGGATCCGCCCCTTTATCCGGATTTGCTCCAAAAGCTAATGGGTTCTTCCTTGGCCCATGCTCCATCCTTCCACCAAGTTTCAGGAAAATCGGTTCAGTAGTTTTTGTGTAGGGGCAGCACTGAAAACTTCGGACCCAGGAGGCCGTGGCTGGTGCGCCGTGTGAAACAGAAAGTTAACACTGACTTATTTTAAATCACATCTGTAAGTTAACTTCTGTAACGTTTAGTTACATGACCTGCTATTGATTTAAATAAAATGATGTTAACCAAACCTTAGGTTAAGTGATCAAGACGGTGAAGGTCACATGATGAAAGTCACGTGACTGAAAATTTGTATTCCGACAATATAACTGGACAGAATTTCACAAATGTTCACAGTAGAGAAAAGTTTATTGAAACTTTTCAAACCACTGCTGCAGCTCCGTTCTCTTTCTTTATCTTCCATTTGTCCAAACACTGACATATTTTGCCAAAATGTTGTTTAGTACTTCTTATGCAAAACCCACCTCATGTTCTGCTACTGGTCAGGAGAACTGGCCTTACACTGGCTGTACTGGTTTTGTTTCCAGTTTGCGACCTATGCTTCTTCTCCAGTTTATTACAGCCAATGATGGATTGTAACTAAATACATTTACTTGAGTACTTTACTTTTTAGGTACTTGTACTTGATTGTTTCCATTTTCTGCCACTTTACACTTTCATTCCACCACATTTTGGAAGCAAATATTGATAATTGGAAAACGCTGAATATTGGAACTGATAATTGAGCAACTCAGTATATGTATAAATTTAAATATATATGTGCATCAATTTGCACACATATTACTTCATTTACTGTTGATATATCCCTGAATCATTATCACCTCATCACATTTCCATTCGCTTTCCGTACAGAGCAAATAAAGGGATTGAGATGCAACTTCCGATAGCCAATTAAAGACCCCGTTTCCCCCCTCCCAGTCACCCTCTGCCTCCCAGTGTTTTCCAAACTGGCGAGAGCAGATGTTGACCTTTGGTTGCTTTGCACAGGGGGATGTGGAGTGAGGCGTTATTAGGCCACTCCATAAGTTCACAGAGTGGAAGTGGATATTAGGTGTAAATATTTCATGACTGTGAAGCATATCTGCACAGTTATAATGGATCCCCTAAGTTTATTGATTCATGCATAATTTGATGCTGGGAGCTAATTTGCACTCTATGAAGGCTTTTACCTGTCAGGTATGTTTTATTTACCAAGGCTGCATTTTTGTTGAGCAAGCATGTGATACATTCATGAAGACAGTGTTTGGAGTGTGAAGACATTCCTTTTTCTATATGCTAGAAAGATGTCACCTAAAATGTTACAATTTACAAGGAAAACCAATGGCTTCCTATTTATATGTCACTCACTACTTTTACTGTACTTTGGTGTCACCAAATGGCGCATGACTAACACGTCAATGTCTTAAAACATTTCGCGAGTTATCAGAACGCATTTTTTGTGTTTCTTGTGTCATTTAAGCTCTTTAAGCATCGAGAAAATTATGTCGTGTGACGAGAGGGAAAGTCCAAGTTTCATACTGAAAATAAAAATCGACCTTTTTTTAATGTTTTAATGTAAGCTAGCTCGGGTAACGTTTTTAACTTTTAACATAAGTAACATGAGGTACATAACATAAGTAAACTTATTTTAACCCTATCCATGATCTCTTCTCTAAACTTAACCAAGTCGTTTTTATGCTTAAACCAATTCCAAACCAAACGGCAATAAATTACATGCAAAACGCTTAATGCGGACATCAGTAAATGACATGCAAAATGTTTAAAATGCGTGAAATGACACACAAAGTGCCCTTAAAGTGACGTGCTATTCACACGCCATCCCATGAGATCACGCTGACCACAGAAGTCACCTCCTGAGTGCCTCAGATTTTTCAATAAGTCAAACTTTGGATCCCCTACCTGAAGAGGTACATACCTTTTTCCACACCCAAGCAGCACTCAGCATGCTGATTGCTTTGTGACTGACTGCAGAAATGTTTGCAGGTTTCAGACGTATCACATCGACATTTCTAGTCATAGCACATTCAGATTACATATATATAGTATATAAGCTGACTATCATCAGGAGGTGGGAGATCCCTGTTTGAGACCCCTTCAGCCAACAAACTTGGACATTTTAGCGACTGTTGGCACATTTTGTAGCCCTGTTCACAAAATGTTAATGCACCAAATGCAAAGCAATATTTTGAATGACACGTCAGGAGAGTTTCCAAAAACCAGGCATCTTAAGGGAAAACATGATCTTTTTTTTTTTTTTTTTAACCCTGGCCATGTGTTTTAGCGCCTAAACCTAACCAGAGCGTAATGACATCGTTGTCACAAAATTCAAATGTAAAGAAAGCTGAAACGTATCACTGGTGTTTACTCCCCGGCTCTGTTGATGTATTTTTCGATACGATATGTTCTCAGCTTGTCAACCAGCTTCTTCTTCGGCACGTCTTGGCTCTTTGGTGTGTGTGGTTTTTTTTTTCTTCCTGATTTTCCACGCCAGCGTCGTGTTGGGTTGGATGCCCGGCGCTGCCATGATTCAAGGCGAACCTCGCGGCCTCGCTCCTGATTAGATGACCGCGGCGTTTTGTCGGATTAGTCTGAAACTGATTGTTGTGCTTCCAGAACGCTTTGATGAAAGAAAATGTTTCCCTGTTGATTTTGTTTCCACCTCTCTTATGTGACTGATGTATTTATAGAGTTGTGTTAAATGTATGTGTTGTGCTGCTAAACCCCAGGGGATGGATGGCAGTGTGTGTGTATATATACAATATATATATATGTGTGTGTGTGCGCTCACAGCTGGGTAATCTCAGCTGGGGTCTCACAGTCACGAAACGCCCCTGTGTCCGAGTTGCTCCCTCTGCCGTCCTCGCTTTCTCCACTGGGACAACAGCACCATACAGCACTGTGAACAAAACAAGCACCCCCATCCTCCTTCCAGTGGTGGAGCAGTTGCTCTCTGGATTTTCTGACCCAATAGGATTTGATGGGGAGAGCCGGTGGTAGAGTTGAGCTCCCTTGGGGATTACCCCAGCTTGGGTTTTTGGCTCGGCTTGAGTCAGAACCCTGGAGAGCTTTCGGGTTTAGTGTGTGTTGTATATGTGCTAGGGAGGGCAAATATGGTCCTGTACATCTGCCACATTCTCTCGAGGGAAACGGTCAGGAAGGTTAGCCTAGTTTTCACCTCCATCAGGACACTGGAGGAGTCAAGAGGGGGAGTTTAGGATGTACAGTAAAAATCTCCATTCACAGCTGATTCATGTCTTTGGGGGTTAATTTTAAAATTGCATGTGCTGAAAGTCAAAATTGTCCTAAATAATTTAAAATACAATCTCTTCTCTAATCTCAGTATTAATCTGTTGATTTTCAAGGAGCAGTGCAGTGCGAACATGATCTTTAGTTGAAGAGACACATAAGAGACTCAGGAGTTGCTTCAAAGCATTGATGTTTTCTATACATTCATCATGTTTTCTGCTGGATAATGTGTCCATGTAACATACTGAGCACACTGATGGACAGTGGAGGAAGGAATTGCATTGCAGATGAGGTCTGAGAGGTTTTCTTACGTTTTCAGCGTCCTTTTAAGGGAAACCGAGTCCCCGTGCATTGTATTTCGTTGCATTACTTCAAACTGACCACAGCTGCTGCTATTCCATGAAGGACGAAGCTGCCGACTCTTAATAAGCACCTTTCAAGCCTGCAGGGTCGAGTGTCTGAGAGTATGTTAGTTGTGTTTTCTTTCGGAAGGGAGCACAGGATATTGTCTGAGTTCTGTCAGTCAATGCTACCTATCGAGATGTGCTGCTTACCACATTTCATTCGGTAGCTTACAGTGAGGGTTCGGAGTAGAGCTGTCATTCAGCGTTAACGTAGCGTTTTCTGAACACCGGGTCGACTTCTGCATAAAACTCAAGCAAGATGAATGCATGAGGCTGTGCTTTATAAACAAGAAAATATAAAATGGATTAGAGATGTATGTGCATCAGGTGTGAGTGCAGCACATTTCCTGAAAACAACAAAAATTCTACAATTGTACTGTGTCAGTATTGACTGTAATTACTCCCCGAGAGGAATGTGTGTATTTTTTTTTTTTCTAAAAATACGTTTTTTCTTCCAGTAATTATTTGTAAACTCCCCTCTCGCTTCTCCTTCCCATTGTGGAAGATTGACGGGGGAAAAATAAAGCGCCTGTTATTGTGATGCTCCGCAACATTTCCAGGCAAAGCCAAAATCTTTAGCAATTAGAACGAATGTCAACCAGGCAGGAAGAAAGAAGGGCGGGGGGAAAAAAAGACGCTAATTGAAATCATTAAAAGATTCCTCAATTATTTCTGGAAGGAAAGGCACGAAACAGGTTGTGGAGAGAAATAATTTTAATAATTTGCATCATTAGACGAGAGGAAATTCTCGTGCGCTGCGTTCACTGCCAGAGTTCCAATGGAAATTTGTGCCATTCTCAGCAGGGAGCCACATGAAACACCGCCAGTGTATATTTTGTTCTCATCCATCTGCGCTGGTCCTAGATTGTGCTTTATATTACCTTCAATATAAAAGTAAATCACCAAAAGACGTGCAGCACAATATTACCTCAGTTTTGCAATTTTTTCTGCAAAGATAGATATGTGTGCAACTTGAAATTGCGGGGGGGGGGAACCTTTTCACGAGGTGCTGCACCGATGCACAATGCAAGGCGCCTCCATCACCCAATGTATTTGTACAGAGCAGCACAGCCAGCCAGAGAAAAGCATCACTCCCAGCTGTTAAGAATGCAATCCATAGAAAGCAATCTTCTTACATCTTCCATTGCCTGTGTGAGTGAGCAAGGCTGTGGAAAGAAACAAAATGACTTGCATGCAAACAATCAGCCTGATGGAGACATCAGATTGTGTGGCGCAAACACAAAGCCGCCTGCTGTAAAACAGCGTACGCTAACTGTGAAGGCATAGCAAAAGTCTTATGATGAGACGCAGTCGAGTTGCGTGGAACAAATGAAAGGACGTGGCTGAAGTTGAGCGTGTCTTCGGCTAATTGCTTCTTTTTTAGGCTGAGCGGAGACACACCGGCCTGGGCACACATAATGTTCCACAAATGTATCTTACATTCTCGAGATACTGTGTCACAGGTGACCTTTCACAGAAAGGAGTAATCGGGTTGTTGTTTTTTTTTGTTACTTTTGGATTCGGCTGACATTTCCTCATATCAGTCAGATAGCTTTTGACATAAAAGCCAAGGGAACATCTGCAGGGACCTTTTTCTGCTGTTGTAGAGAGGAGGAGGAAAAAAAAGGAATAATAAGGAGGAAACTGTGAGGCTTTTTAATGTGCAAATACAAGGAGCTGTGGCCCGTCTGTGGCAGACAATTCACTGTAGAGACATCATAATAACAATGTTTCTCCAAAACTAACAAGAAGGAACAGAGGCACTGTTACCCAGTGGCTTGTCTTACTTATTAACACATACTTCAAGTCTCTCCAGGAAGTGGAAAATGAGCAAAAATAACAAAGATGTATTTGTTTGCAGAGCCAGATAAAACACTTCCTGGAGCCTTGTCTCCTTATGTGAAGTGAGAAAAAAAAGAGATTTTTCCTATTTAAGGAAACATAATTAGAAATAAAATGCAGTGCAGCTGAAAGTGAAGGTGTGGTCAGCGCTTGTTTATCTTCATTTCTGCCCAAATTTAAGCCTCCAAAACCCAAACTTTCACAGTCTAAAAAGCAGGAAAACTTCATAAACTTAGTCATTACGATCCATTTTACATGACAAGCAGGGGGGAAATGTAGTTTGGGCTTTTAATAGTCCGAAAGGAACTGTTAGGGCAGGGGGAATTTAAGAGTTTGCGAAATGCCTGAACAAAATTTGGGAAGATCCTAAACCAAAACCTAATTCTAACAAGTCTCAAAAATAGAAGTACAAGAGCAGACACACACCGGCAAGGTGCTGGAAAACTGAGTTTTTGGTTCTGTTTGAAGTTAAGAGGCATCACGGAAACGATAGAATTAGAAGAAAAACAACCTTCGACTTGAGTGGAGGGAAATACATTTCAAAGAGACTTCTTGAAAAGGAAACTTTTGTCTGAGAAACATAAACTCTTCTTTAGGGATTCAAAAAGAATTACAGAACAAACATGTTTCACATAAAGCTGGTGAAGATATTCCCTTAGATTTTCACATTAGTGTGCATTTCTGTTCAACTGCACAGGGGGAGTATACTTGTTTTCAGAGGATAGATGAAGCCCATTAACACCAACCAAACCTGTTCACTTCAGGAGACGCCCCCGACCTCATCCCAGCTCGTCACATATCGACGTTTCGTCATATCGCACAAGGTCTACGTTACTTTGGTTAAGTTTAGGCACAAAACCTACGTGGTTAGGATCAGGAAGTGACTGGTGACGCTTGGTTTCACATGGGACGCGAACTCCGGTCTCCTGTGTGTGATATCATGCTAACATCTAACCTGAGTAACCGTAACGCCCACTAACTCTGACCTAAATATCAACATCTAAGTCATGATTACATCTGGGCAACTCGAATTCCTTGTTGTGTGTAAGTTGTGGTGTGTAACATGTTACACAGGTGTTTTCACATTTAACAAGATGGTGCTATATTTAGTAAATTCATTCATAAAGTGCAGGAAAGTGATCTTTGTAATATGGGATTTCCCAATATAATAAATATCTGTATGATATACAGCATGTTATTTTATTTCAATCCTATCTTTACTAAAATATTACATAAACATATTTATATTATTAATAATAATCTTCATAATTGAAAGATAGATCTACTGCATCCAACTTTTGTAGCTGTATAAGCACATTTACTGTTCTCATTCTCATTGGTCCACAGCTTTTGGTGACATCACATTATCTCCAGCTTAGCTCCGCCCAGCTTCCACCTGACTAGAGGGTCCAATGAGCCAGACTTATTAAAAACACCTGTGCAGGTGTGTTGTTTCATTTGGAAGACCGGTTTGAGCGACAGATCCATGAGTTTTAAGGGTTATCAGACACCAAAATGCTCCACAGCGGTTTATAATATTAAGAGGAAGATGTTTTTGTGAAGCAAACAGTATTTTGTTCAAGTTGCAAACTAATCTAGCAAGAATATATGATTGCATAAATTTAATTGACCAGCACAGTATGAATCAGGTGTCAACTTTTTGCCAGATGGCCCTGAGTATTTTTTTTTAACCAGATCTGTCTCCATCTGAAGACTAAAGGCAAAGGTCATGTAATGGATGGAGAAATCAATAGTTCATATTAAAACTGTCCATAGCAAAGATAAAAACACTTTGTCACAGTGAAAAGGTTTAATATGAGAAAAATGGATGAATTGAATGAGAAATTCTGCTCAGAATGTCTAGTTGGGGAATATCACATAATGAAGAGGGCACAGCTCTTGTAAAAAACAAACAAACAACCCCTATAAATTCTGTTTATTTAAAAGAGTAGATGAAGTGATAAGATGAATGACTTCTCAGCAGATCCCAGGAGTGACTTTGAAACAGTCTGAGGGTCTATTAGAGTAATTCAGAGGGGATACATTATCTGCCTCGGGGGGCTGAAGAGCTGCAACGTGATGATGCCGCCAATGAAAGCTCTCCGAAGATGAAGCTAGATTCCTGATGACTCCAGGATGGTGGGATGCATGCATGTCTTTTCACCGTGTCGGGGGAGGTTAATGTGACATGACGAGGTCCCCGGGTGGGAGGTGGAGGTTCTGGGGGTATGTATGGCCTTTTGGCGATGATTGGCTCTGTCAGCTTCTCAGGGCTACCTTGTACTAAACATCCAGGAAGGAGCTGAGTAACCCTGATTGGCTTCGACTTTTCAGCCTGTTATCTTTCTCCCTCTCCAAGCATCATAAGAAAATTCACAGCGAGAAGGCGAGATGAGAAATCAGAGAGGACAATGTTTATTGTACAATAAGTGGAAGAAAGTGCTGTGAAATGCTGTGGTAAGTGGAAAAGAAGAAGGTGCTTTAGCTCCACAAGGACATGAAAATGCACATGGAGTGCAATCTGTAATGTGTAAGCTGGGGATTGTCATGTGTGTAAGTACTTTTGGTTTTAATAAGCAGAATAAAAACAATACATAAATGTATTCATTCTCTCTCTAAATGTTAAAGGGCCCTCAGGGATGCAGTTCCTCTATTGGCCACCAGATACTTCTTCAAATGTGTGTCTTGGTGCCAGTTCTGAAAGTTATTGTCCTACTGAGATGATATTAAAGCAGCATTGACGTTGAACATAAACCCCTCAACCAAACTAAAACCTCGAAGTACACATCAAATATATTCTTCCCAACGATGGTTTCTGTCATTTTAGGTCGTTCTTATCACGCTGATTTATATTCAAGTGTTCATGTTACTGATCGGTTTGGTTTTAATTAGTTATTTGATGCTATAAAAAGGGGCTGAAACGTGACGATTGACAGCTGAGCCCTGCTCGTGATTGAGTCGGTGTATGGGCGGGAACTCGATATTGCAGCTAACGCCCCATCACTACTGACTCTGGGATATTTTGACTTCATTTTTGTACAGTGGGAGGAAGTGGAGATGTGTGGTTTATCTTTATATATGCCAATGGTTAGCATACAGTTGTCTTTTCACACATCCAGCAGACACAGAGAAACATTAGCATTCATTTGGAGTTGTGTCAGGTCACCTGATGAAAGAATGCATGACTTTTAGTTCTGGTCTCCACCAAGTTCTGCTTCAGTCGGTAACTTTGTCTGTCATTTAGTGCAGGGTAGGTATCGTATAGTAATATGAAAGATGCTAAAGCGCTCCAAAGAAATGCTATTATTGCTAATATGACAATATGTGGATTTACCACTACAAGTGCCACCTTTCACTTCATACATGGTTATTGTACAAGCCACTGTTATTGCCAGTTTTCAGCTTGAAAATACCATCCATGTCATTCACAAGTCGTAACTGGAAAACGTTTGGGAGCGACTGGGTGCAGATTGAATTTTAAAACACAGTCTCCAACGACAGACCGACCCCCAACAGAGGCTAGTTTGATGACAGGGAATACACCACCAACGTGGTTTTCTTGCCGGGTTTGGTTCCTGGCTCCCCGGGGCTGAGTTAGCTAATGGGACCACTGAATGGCTAACCAAGCTAGTGGTAACTGTCTAACAGCAGCTAACAAGTCACATTATCTGCATTATCAGGAAACTCTGTAAATCATCTCGGTACTGGATTCCCTGTCATCAAACTGGCCTCAGGTGGTCTCGGAGGCTGTGTTCACTGGCTCCTGAGCCCGGTACAGTTAGCACCAGTTAGCAGTTACTTCAGCAACAAGTAACAATTGTTCATCAGAAAACATCAGGAAAATGATCCAGTTTCACCAAAATCAGTGGATAAAGTTTTGTTTTTGTCCAGTAATCAGTGAGGCCCCGTCCCCAGAAACACTCCACTGCAGCTGGGCCCTTCTGACATGAAATATTAAGCTAGCTATGTGCCTTAGACGACTATTATTGGTTGAAAATGGTTAGTACTAACTGATGTAAGAAAACTTGACCAGATTTTGATATAAAGATACAAAGGAATAGTTTTGTTTGGTAATTTTTCTGGCTTATATTGTTAAATAGGGGAACCATGTGACCGTGGATGTGATCTAACAAAGACATTTTTCATTTCAGCTCGACTTGTTAATCCTCACACAAACAGCTCTGCAATCACACAACTGCCTAAAGTGGTTGTCAACATGTAAAATCCGTCCCATCGGTACCTTCCATTTCACGCAAGATTAAAGCAGCAGACTAACAGTGTTTATTTTGTCAATGCTTTTGGGTAAAGGCCATGATCTGGGAGAAAATTCTAGCCAAATCTCAGTTCCCAGCTGATCAAGTGGGTTTTACTCTCCGTATTTTACATTTATCTTATTTTTTTACCATTATTATCAAGATGACTTTATTTTCTATCCCTGTTGTTTCTCTGTTCATTTTATGTCTTTTTTTGGTGTAAAGCACTTTGAGCTGCCTTTCTTACATGAAAGGTGCTATACGATTACAGTTTATTCTCATTTTTAAAAGCAGTCAAAATATCCAGTGCTTTACTGTAATTTGGTTCAGTCTTGGAATCCCAGAGGTCCCTGTGGAAAAAGCCCTCTGCTAAACATTCGGCTGGTAAATTACAGATCAAAACTAATAGAAATGGGGAAAATGAATGCCAAGACAGAGCAGTTGACATGGGGCTGTACAACTCTGTCAATGTTTGTCATTATGATTCCTATAGAGTGGGAGGAAATTGCCAAACTCATTACAGTACCTCCAGGAGCTCACAGAGCAGCACATATGTTGTCCCTTTCTTTTACAGAAAAAAAGACCCTGATTCTTTTGTTCAATTGAAAATAAACTAATTGGAGCTCCTTTCTCTTGCTGCTTTCAACTCAAGCTCAGGCATCGAGGGGGGGGGGGCTTGAAGCTGTGATCACAATGCCAGAGGCGGCATTGGTGGGAAGACAAAAGGAATCGAGGAGGAGAGGGGAGTGAGGCAGCAACGACGTTGGCGGCGGTGTGGGGGATTTGTCAGACCTGTGTGTTCACTTAAAATGAAAATTAAGCATGACCTCTGTAAGCTTTCGAGCGAGACAATAAAGACGTGGAATGAAATGTGACACAACAATGGTAGTTTTTCGCTGTAAAATCAGCTGGATTTCAGGGTTGATTTCCAGGTTGAGAACATGATGTGACAAAATGTTCTCCTGATAGCTTCGGCTGCTGTTATTTAGCGTACAGGCTATTAACGGAAACGGCAAAAGGAAACATGTTGATGAGGATCTTCACAGCCAAGGTGAAGGATTTGGCTCATCACGCTGGCTGAACAGTAAGAACAAGAGTATTCGAAATCAGGAACATTTTACTGTGTTTGGTTCAGGTGAGGACGAAGCCTTTCTAGCTTCGTTGCCTTGACAAAACTACACAGAGGACCCAAAATGTCTCAAAGAGTGGGGAAGGCTGTCTTTTTATTGCTGTCGTGTTATTTAAAATTTCATTAAAAATGTCTTAGTTATTTCCTAAAACAGTTGGCCACTGTTACTTTTCAGCAAACATTACTAAAACAGGAGAATGCAGTGCATTGGGGACTATTTTCAGAGGTGGATTGATACACAATTGTTAGTGTATCAGGAGAATATTTCTGTGTATGTAGGATTGAGCGAGGTGAGGGACGACATGCAACAAAGGTGTCCAGTTGGATACGACGTGGAGATGTTCATGGGTCAGTGCCTTAAACCTGCAGGCCACCAAAGAACTGCTACACTTAAAGGTCCGGTATGTAGGATTTAGTGGCATCTAGTGGTGTGATTGCAGATTGCAAGCAACTAAGCACCCCTCTTCTCATCCTGCCACTAAAAACAGGTTTGATTTGTCCGTTCTAGGCTACTGTAGAGTACAGTGATTCTTGTTTCAGGTAATAATAATTATTGTGGGTTATGTTAATCCACCGGTGTGGTCTAGACCCTGTGGGATGAAAATATCCAGGTAAGACAGTCATAACTTGTGTTCGCAGGGTAAGGGTTAGGGTTTTGACCCGAATACAGTATGAGGGTTAAAGTGTGTTCAAGAAACTGAAAAATGAAAATTCAGTCAATATCTTTTGCCGATGGAAAGTTTTCTGGAGCTTCACAGCAAAATAGCATTGCTGCATTCTCTTAAACGATTGAAGAAGCTGGGGACAAAAAAAACCCCCAAACATAAAATGGCTTCATACAGCTTGGCAGGTGTAATCCCAGTCTCCAGAAGCCCTGAGATCCTAAATTGATTTGAAACGAGGATATTGACTTTTTTTTTTTTTCTGGAAAAATCACCACTTTTGGTTTGCGCCAATGCTTTCAGCTTAGCGAAAGCATTGGCTTAGATCCCAGCTTATAAAAGGGTGTAAATAACATGTTTTCAAATCAATTTGGGATCTTGTGGCTTCTGGAGACTTGGATGACACACAAAAAAAGCTGTACAGAGCCATTTTATGTTTGTTTTTTTCACTTGTTTATTTACTTTTTTTTTTGGAGAATGCAGAATGCAAAAATGTTAGTACATTTTCACATACAAGGAATTTGCTGTGGTGTATTGGTGCATACGGTTAAAAGGAAGTACTAAAAATACAATAAGGATTAAGGCAAGATGAATACAAAATAATATAGATAGAAATTATCAACATAAAAAAGAAGTAAATGTGTAAAATTATAAACAGTAGAAACAATATGTACAATATCTTATTTAAATCTGTGAATGAGCTGTACCATGTTATGTGGGAATGTATTGCAATGTACAAGATAAAGTCCGGTAGCTGTACTATACTTCACCCGACCTTCCTCAGCTTGGGGGGTCAGTAGATAATGACTGAATTTTCATTACATTGGACAGACGGTTCAGCTTAACAATTCATTAAATTAGGTTTATGTTTTACCATAACATTTATTAATTTCTCCTTTTCGCCAAAGCAAACCAAGCTGTTTAGCTATGTCTCTAACTTATCCATCAAATAATTACACCTAAGTAACTTATAATTTTTGTATTTTATTTTTGTCAGTGCATTTTGAAAACTGAATTCATCCTGAAGGAGAAGATGATCAGAACATTTGTCAGTTCAATCAAAACTTGGAAGCAGACAAAGTCCATTTGCTGTACATTATTCAAAGTCACTCTGTCACATCAACTGAAAGGAAAACCTCAATTTAAAACATTAGGTGGTCCGAGAGGTAATTCTGACACATTGGTGGCAGAGCTATTTTCTAGCCTCTATGCAGTCGGTCTGACCGCAGCGGAGGCAAATTTTCATCAGCCTGCTGCCCCGCCAAAACTGTGAAGGATAATTTCCCTTAATTACACACAAAGGAAGCTTTGAATCTGACCATTAATTTCTCTCGTCAGTTTAATGACACCCTTTGATGAGACTCCTCCATCCCCACTGGGGTGTTCAGAGGACTGTCAAGTTCAGAGGAGCTGTCTAATAAAACAGCTATTCTCAACCAGGGGGCCCAGCATCATCTAGTGGCCCGCCAAGGCCGTGGTACTGCCAAATGGTTAGATTATTGTTATTATTTTAATTATTTTTTTTGTAATTTACAAAGATAGTTGTTTTTATATCTAAAGATGCTCACTACTGCCACTACTAGATAACGTCTGCCACTACTAGCTAATGTCTGCCACTACTAGCTAGCGTCTGCCACAACTAGCTAATGTCTTCCACAGCTAGCTAACATCTGCCACTACTAGCTAACATCTGCCACTACTAGATAATGTCTGCCACAACTAACTAATGTCTGCCACAGCTAGCTGACGTTTGCCACTACTAGATCATGTCTGCCACTACTAGATAACGTCTGCCACTACCAGATAATGTCTGCCACTACTAGCTAACGTCTGCCACAACTAGCTAATGTCTTCCACAGCTAGCTAACATCTGCCACTACTAGCTAACATCTGCCACTACTAGCTAACATCTGCCACTACTAGATAATGTCTGCCACAACTAACTAATGTCTGCCACAGCTAGCTGACGTTTGCCACTACTAGATCATGTCTGCCACTACTAGATAACGTCTGCCACTACCAGATAATGTCTGCCACTACTAGCTAACGTCTGCCACAACTAGCTAATGTCTTCCACAGCTAGCTAACATCTGCCACTACTAGCTAACATCAGCCACTACTAGCTAACATCAGCCACTACTAGATAATGTCTGCCACAACTAGCTAATGTCTGCCACAGCTAGATAACGTCTGCCACTACTAGATAATATCTGCCACAGCTAGCCAACGTCTGCCACAGCTAGCCAACGTCTGCCACTACTAGCTAACGTCTGCCACTACTAGCTAATGTCTGCCACGGCTAGCTCACATATGCCACTACTAGCTAACGTCTGCTACTACTAGCTAACTTCTGCCACAGCTAGCTAACGTTCTCTTGGATGCAGTGGCACAAAATGGTTTTTAAAATGAAAAAGTGATGTGGGAGATGACCGTATAAAAGGTCCAAAGCATGTGGTGAGAAAATATTACCCCGACTACAATAAATTTGGATTCAGAATGAAAGATAGTGATGTTTAGCTGAAAGCACAGTGTGTTGAATGTGGTGAAATCCTGTCACAGCCCATGTTTTTTGTCTGCTTTTTTTTTTTTGGTAATGTTAGAATTTTTTTAAACATTTCATTTGGAAAGTGGTCCTCAGAAATGGGCCTTAAGTTACAAAAGGTTAAGAATCTCTGATATAAAACATCAATTTGAATGTACATGCAAATGTACATGCCTCTCTGCTTTGGTTAGCGCAGTCTAAAACTTTGATTGGGTCGTGCTGTCAGTGTGCAGGGCCCGCAACTCCTCAACTGACAATAAACTCGAGGCTGGGAGGAAGGAAAACTGGTTTACAGTCAAATTTGAACAGAGACATAATCAATTTATGATGTGACAACTTTCATTTCCTTAAATCCCTATTAGTGTTTGTCTGTGCCTCAAGAAAATGCACCCATTTCCTCTGTCTGGATACTGTAAAGTGCAGAAAAATAAATAATTCAGAAAATAAACATTAAATACAAAACAAGTCCATGTCCAGGACAGAGGAATGGCTGAGCGTACTTGAGATTGCCTTGAAAACATGGCAAAAAATTTGCATATTGAGTGAAATTCTATATCACTCAGTCTTTGAGGGCTTGTTTCTAATGCTTTGTACTCACAACACTTCCCTTACATACTGTATGCATAATTCAAACATACATTTTACTTTATTGCCTTGTTGCATTCCCTGCCAGAGAAGGGCCACATTCAGGATCTTGAATGGCAGAATTAAGCAGAAGTTTAACAAAAGCATAAAAAGGTATTAACACTACAAACCTAGCTGAGCATTGCTTTGCAGCTGAGAACAATGGGGTCATATCATCTATGTTTGGGAGATGTGGGAGTTTTACCATGTGAAACGTAAAATTTTTAGGGGAAGTGTTTTCATTGAATGCAAAAGTTTCTTTCACACAAAACGTTAGGCCTCACACTCCAGAATGATAGATCCTGTGCTCTATGTAGTCTTGTATGGTTTAAAGAAAATGGTCACATATGCCATATCAAACTAATAACAGTAGATACAGTTCATCACTTTTAAACTTCGCTTAAAGGTGCCTGACTTGCAAAACAAAGTATAGCTGAGATGGATAAAAATGTAATTAGTTCTGCAGGTACTTGGCCATAAAACTTTAAGATGGTGCTAGGTGAAAGTCAGAGAGGATCATCAAATACTACAATTTATTCTTTGGAGAACTTGAATGTCTGAATCAAATTTCATGGAAGCCCAACTGTTGAGACATTTCACTCAAAACCACAAATGTGAATCTCACATTTGAAAATGCCAGAGGATCACTGACGCCATTACAATTTATTCTCGAGGGACCTTAAAAATCTCTAGCAAATTTCACATGAATCCATCCATTAGAGTTCATGATGTTTCCTCAAATGAAGCCAGAGGAAAAGTCAAGGGAGTCACCAAAGCTAGCCAGCTTCATCCTCTGGGAACCATGAATGTCTGTACCAAATTCAGTGGTGTTCCCTCCAGTAGTTGTTGAAATCATTTCTGGCTAAGCAGCCGTCAGAAATCGCTAAAAACACATGCAGGACTCATGACCTCAGTCCTGTTATACTAATTTGGTCATGAATTAAGCAAATTTATCCTTAATTAGCCCATATTTGTAATTCAGACCAATATACTGTCAGGACTAAGGAGTTGTCGGAGTTTTGGGATAAATCAAGGTCACAATCAGATTTTCCTTTCCTCCAGGATGAGCCTGTGTGAGTGTCAGTGTGATGTTTCTCTCATGAACCGTTACTAAGTTATATAATGTTTAGAAAAATGTGTGTGAGCTCAGGCAGATGTCGCCATTACTGCATACCATGTGTCCTGGTGACGGGACGTAAAAGCCACCAGCCTCTCTCCATGATTCTCTCCAGGAATAAACGAACCTGAGGACTCTAATTAGATTCAGGCCGCCTTTATCAAGTCGTGTGGCAGAAGAAAAGATGCCACAGTTGAAGTAATATGAACATTATGATCTACATAAATCTACATGTTGCCACTCTATAATGGTACAGGCACTGAATTAAACATCTACAAGTGCACTTTTAAAAGTGTGGTTCACTCAGATTAATAAAATAATAGTTAATGTGCTTTAAAGATCCCCTACACACATATTGTATATTATGATATACATAAAAATATATAATCTAATGTGTGTCTGACATGGTAGAAAAAAAGTAGAATTACCACATTAAAATCCTTAAAACGGCGCCTATTTCTTCTCCAGCTTTAAAAAGTTCAAAATATATGAATATGTAAAGGCTTCATGTTTCCACATCACACTTACACATATATATTATTCTGCACAGTGAAGCTCAAACTTTCAACTGGAGGAACAAGAGGAAAAAAACCCCATTTCTGACTGAAAATAGACCATGTTATGTATTTCATTTATTAAAGATAAAAAAATTAAAATCATACACATTTAGATGAACTCTGGAACTGAACCTTTAAATAACAAAACTCAAACAAAAATATTTTAGCTTCTAGAAAAGGTACAAGCTAGCGATAAAAAATGTAATGAACCCCCACACAAAACGTACTTATAATGTAAGAACGCTTGCTTGCTTTAATGAACCCACAGAGAATAATGACTGGACTCTCTCCAGTGTTTTAGCCTCTATCAGCTATTTGTTTTGGTTTTAGCGATGAGCTGGTGATCATCGTGGAGCATTTAGCAACCAAAGATGCAGGTAGTTTCCCTCAGGAGTTGGTGGAGACCAAAAACAGAGCAAAAAGGAGAGTAAATATACTCACATTCGTCACGTGAAGGGCGGTGACAAAACGTCGATATCTGACGACGGGCACGAGAACGGGCTCGAAAAACATTTGGGCTGCATAATTTTAAATAGCATTTAAACTTTTAATGAAAGTATGTTTGGTGGTACTTCTCATGAGCATGCATGTCCAATGATAAAGGGACTCAGTCTCGTCGTCTCACATCTTTTTTCATCCCTTTTGAGTTGTTGAAACTTGCGTGTAATTCATTGAAAAAGCCTCTGATTAATTACCTGATTAATTCACCTTTCAGCTGCTGCATTCAGGGTGTTCTGCTTCATAATACACATGACACAATGAAGAAGACATGTGCCCTAATTCTCTACAGACTAATGGGTTTCACAGCTGTGAAATACTCTAGTATTTAATACTCGTATTTAGCGAGCACGGACGCAACATTTTTAAATAATGAAGTGCAAATCTGGATGTACCCCACTCATTTGAATATGCGAATGACTGTGGGGCATCTTATTATGCCTATTGTCTGTTTGTTTGTGCTCACCTCACTGAGAGTGTCGTTTTTAATGAGGCAAACATGATATCCTCCGGGTCTTTGCTCCGTGGTAGCTCTCGTCTCGTCTTGTACATCTGTGGGGCATGCAGTAAAGAAGCTTAACAAAAATACACTCAATGCCGCCGCTGCCTCTGGAGCTTCTCTCTCTCTTTTTCACCCTCCCCTCTTATGTGTCTTTAAATCTGTTTTCGTGCATCTGAGGCCATTGCGCCCACAATAGCAGCGCTCAGAAGATGAAGATGGGAGGTAGAAGTCTGCATGGAAAAGGGCAAGGAAAGGGTTCAAGCTCTGCCAGACGAGATGCAGCTGTGGCTCACTTTGCAGATCCTGTGAACATCACAGCGTTGCACAGCAGATGGTTGAGACACAACTCCAAAAGATGATGTTGACACTGTAATCTTGCGATTATGGCACCAGTTATCTAATTAAAACACTGATGTTTATAACTGCCTTTTGCAAATGTCCTTTCTTTTCTCCAGTTAGCAATAAAGAAGTGGTGCAACGCTGAGAATTAATTTGAGGGTGGAAAAAGACAGAGGAAAGGATGGTAATAAACAAGAAGAAATGGGCATTCTGGAGGGCTCCTGAGCAAATCCTTTAATTATACTTTTATTTATTCTCTCAGCAGGGACAGGGGACAATAAGCTATATGATCTGCACCAGAATATTTCCATCTGCAGTTCCTGAGCTGCAGGAGAGAAGAAATATTCAAACAAAACTAGCATAACAACATTATTATTGACCATAAACAGTTATAATTACTTTTATCTATGAACTGAGGAACTGAACGCACCTACAATTTGACCGTTTACTAAGGCTACATCCACATAAGTACGTTTTTGTTTTAAAACGCATAACTTTTGCTACGTTTACGTCCAGTTACCAACTTGCGAAATTAGCTTTTAAATTAACAGACAAATGTGTAATTCATGACACAATTCAAAAGGGATCAATAAATTTTGTCTCTTGCCATTAACTACCAGTCATATTTTTAACGAAATAAGGTCCCATACTGGAAGGGGAGGGACTTTGTCTCTCTATAAATAGCACAGCATAGCCGCTAATGCTAGCGTAAACTCTCAAAGCCGACTTCCACACAGAGTAGAAATATGTAGATAATATGTTCGTAATGTGCTTTTTGTATTGTAATCTGTAAACCTACAAACTAATACAGTTTGCTTTTGAGTAACGCGATGTTACTAGCCGACTGTATGTTGTAGGCTAACCTAGTCAGCAAGACATGCTAATGTTTGTAGCTTATATTACAGCAGATAAACACACTGTTTAATCCAGTCATAACACTTTTGCTCTTGTGTTTTGGGAAGCCTATAAAAGAAATATACCACCCACCAAGCTCTTTCAACACCAAGCATTGGTCTTACTGCAGCCCTGTGCACACAGATTCGGTTCAGGGTTGCAGGAGTTTGGCAAGAAGGAGCATCTCTGGCAGGCTGTTGCACTGAGCTGAGACATGGAGGTCTGGGCCTCTGATAATTCCAGTCCAAATGTCTCTCTTTTGTGCAAACAAATCCTACCAATTGGGCCAATTCAGAACTGTATGAAGAATCACAGGCGGCAGATTTCTCTGAGTAAACCCTTATGCGAGAGGGAGGACTGGAAGGACATGAAAGCATTGGCTTGCATCCTCACCCGCCTCTCTCCCTCCTTCTCGATTTTTCCCATCTGCCCCCTCCTCCCCTTTTCTCTTTTCCCACTTGAGTCTTTGCCCAACATCCTTTAATTTGAGGTATTTTGTTACTGTCCCGGGACGGCTCTGCAGTGTTGCGAAAGCTCTCCAGAATCCTATAAATACCAATGGTTATGCTCTTTAAAAAGATCCACAAGGAGCACCATCAGCACATCTCGTCTGTAGAGGAAAGCAGCTCTCTCGGCGGCGTGGCCAAAGTGTCTCAGCGAGCAAACTGAAGAAACAGATCATCACAGCATGCAGACTAACAGGTGCTGATGTTTGTTCAAGTGCTCATTTTTCTGATCGGTTTGGTTTTAATTAGTTATTTGATGCTATAAAAAGGGGGTGAAACGTCATGATTGACAGCTGAACCCTGCTCGTGATTGGGCGGGAACTCGATACCACCCGTCGACTGCGCAGACTCTGGCTCCAAATGATGTCACCAGCGCAACATGGCAGCGCTCGTTTCCGGGATATTTTGGCTTCATTTTTGTACAGTGGGAGGAAGTGATGCGGCGGCCATCTTTGTTTATGTCAATAATCTGAACTATAGAAGACAGACAGGCTGCTGATTCCCAAAGTGATTTTCCTAACTGTTTTATTTCAGTCATCAGCGTGCCTCAACGTACAAAAACAAAGATAATTCTAAATTATGGCTGTCAGTTCTAATTATTAAAAAAACAAACATTCTGTCTGTAAATAGTTAAAAAAATTAAAAAAATGTAAAAATACATTGTTTTGTGTCCAAAAACAGCACTGGAGTCTCACGGATTGTGAGATTGTCAGATTTCTTGAAATTACGATCTTTATCTTGCAACGGAATTTTTTAGCAATTTGATTTAGTATTTCTTAACACATGTGTCTTATTTATCAGAGAACCAGACCTTATGACGCCGATAGCTGATTTGATGTACTGATGATTCATTCTCAAGTTTTTCCAAGCCTTATTGTGCTCCGACCGACATTCATCAAGCATTGGCTGTTTACTTCAAGAACACCAGACACCAAAAATAAACTCTCTTTTTGTGCAACTCTATTCAAGAGGAATGAACACTCCAAAGCTGAGTGCAATTTTTTTTTGTGTGTTTTCTGTTTAACTTCATTGTGAACCCTAATTCTTAAATACAAACTGCAAAAATAAGTTTTATACGCCAGTGCCATATTGTTGTCCTTCTTGTCGGAGGCACTTCAAGTAATTTTTCCTCCCGGGATTGAATTTCAACATGTTTTACAAGCCTGAAGAGGTTAAAATATTACTACTTTGCAAGAAAAAAGGTTTAGAAAAAGACAATTTTGTTTTTTCTTATTTTATATACTCGCAATCTTTGTGACAACCTCTTGTGTGGGTCCTGATCCCCAGGTCAGAAACCACGTTAGTTTGCACGACAGGAACAGGACACAGCACTAGAAGTGTTTTTGAGCAAGTGACTCCCCATTACAAAAAGAGCCCATTACAAACCATGTTACTTTTGTACATTTCAGTTGTACATTACATGTCATATCATGTTCAAGTTACATGTATGAGGGGGCATTTCGAGACAAGTAAGTAAAGAAAACAAACTGGCCAAATGTCAAGAAACGAAATTGTCTTACTGCTATTTTCCTTACTAACTTTCTCCTTACTACAAAAACACAACCGTACACCTTCTGAATTAAGTTAGTCTTTTTTCACGAATGCCATTAATGCTTACATCCCACCCTGTCACGAGCACGGGTCTCTCATCCATGTATTTCGGTGTAAAGAAAATAGTTGCATCATCAAACTGCTCTCAACAAGGTCAGCAACCTCATGATTACTTCTCAAAAGACTCTGCTGCTGAGTTTTTCAAATATTGGCTATTTGTTTGGTGCTTTCTTTGTGCACCACAAGTGCCAGTTCCATTATATTGGAGAGAAGGCAGACATCTCTACTGCCGATATCTCAAAAACTTAACAACTCACACCAAAGCTATCTAGATGGATAAATAGAGCAACAGGTAAGAGGAAACATGTATTTTTGATTTTGGGGGTAAACTGTCCCTTTAAATGTCTCAGGGAGAAGCATTTCAAATTGATGGTTCATCAAGATGGTTCAGCATTTGAACCAACAACCTCATGTTTAGACCTCTCAGCAGATATTAGTCTGCAGCCTCACTGGTTTACACAACAGCTCGGCAGTCTCTTGAGACTGTGTCCTCGTTCTCAGAGAGGTTTGCTGCCTTTCTGTCAGTTTTAGGTGCCGCAAAACAAAGTCCTCTTTGATAATTACAGTCATTTGTTTGTTTGGCCTCTTGTGATTTATCTCCTCTGAATGCTTTTGATTCATCATTGCTCCAAAACATTAGATTAATTCCCTGCGTTTGGCAAGCAGCCTGCCAATTACTTTTAGGGTCAACTGTAATCAGCACAACACTCTTGTGCTTTTGTGCAGATTAGATGAGAAGCATATCATTAAACGGGACAATAGAGAGGATGGCGGAATGACCACGTCAGGACGTCGTTTCTTTACGATCGGTTTCAATAAATTAAAGTCGAGATCTCAGCCGTTGGAGGTTTAACCGTGGCACTGACTGCTTCATAACTGGAGATTGGGTTATTATAAGTCCAGAGCAGCTGAAATCCAACAAAAATCTTGTTCACAAGCCCAGTCGGAGTGAATCTGTCCAAGGCTCACCAAGTTCTGAGAGTAATGCTGGCAAATGCTAATGGGAGATTAGAAGGATATGAACTGGAAGAGAAGTCCCTTTTACCATTAACTTCCATTCATGGAGACAATTTAGATTGCCAGAGATTCTGACAGGAAATGGTCATTAATCACCAAAAGTGATGTTTTGGTGGTTTTAAATTATTGTTCACTAACAAAAGAGAACACCATGGGATAGTATTAAAGAAGTAGGAATAGCTAGAAGATAGGATGAGGGTCGTGTTCGGTTGGATGATTAGAGGTCGAGGGGAGGGATGGAGGGGGAGAGGGCCGTTTCCCGGGGATGAATGGGCTGAACAGAATCGTGATGTGATGTGACTTTTTTCTCCATTTTCTGACTTGATAGAATTAAAAAAACTATTGTGTGATTGAAAAATAACTTGAAGGTGCTGTGAAGAAACAGCAGTGTTGACGTTATGTCAAAGACGTCTATGTATTGTGTGTGCAGAGATATCTACTGAAGTTAGCATGCTAACCAGCTAGCCCCGGCCCGTAGTGTCTCGTAATACCACTTTGTACCTCTAGAGGCGATAGTCCGATAGCCCCCCGTAGTTTCAGCTGAGAGATGTATACGAGCGGTCGTCCTCGTCGGAGCTGCTGTAAATTACCTCCGTACACTATCTCCTGTCGTCAAACTGGCCTCCACCGGTTTCCAGTCATGTTCATGCTTGGCCGTGGTGACTCCCCTCGTGATACGCTCGTGATCTATGTAGACTTCAGTGAGCAGGAGGCCCACTAGATCCACTGCTAACTAAGCTAACAGTCGCTAAAGCTACAGCCAAAGATAATTACACAGCCCAAGATAACTAACTTACAGCAGACAGTGACAGCAGTTGGCGGTTACTCTGGTGGTATGCTGTGGAAATACCTTAACATGTACCTTCGAAACAACATTTTGTAACTGAACACAGTGAAAGTTTCTATACAAACTATATTTTTGATTGAACGAGATCAGGTGTTGTGTGATTCTTTGCCTGTCGTTGCCCTATCACATACTGTGGACAGCTTCTGTACTGCCCTTTACACTCCTCTTGTCTGAGGCCAGGTTTAGTCTGCAGCTTCTCCTGCAGAAGAATACACACTGCTGCAAAACCAGCCAGAAAGACTTGATTATCTATTGCCTTAAACTGGAACCTTTTACCGCCATATGATCCAGAAGCTCGTCATAACTATAAGTTACGACTAATCAGACCAAGCTGGCCTGAGGCCAGTCTGTTGTCGACAGTCAGGAGATCAAATCAAAAATCTAGTGTGATTAAAGATTCTGAACTTCTGCCTCCATCTATTCGATGCAGTCTGGAAACAGCTACAGCAAACAGAAAAAGTATTGCACTGTGCCATGAGTAAGACAGTATTATTTCATAAGCCAGTTCATCCAGTTGTCAGTGCAGAGCTGAAGTTCATCTCAGGACTTCAAACTCTTTCCGCAGAGTTTTCACTTCTTGTTGCAGAAGTCCATCCGTCCACCATTTCACCCAAATTAAGCTTTTGTCCTCCATCTTTCTGCCTGCTGTCACGTAAACTGCAGCGAAGAAGATTGTTTATGGATGGATGTTCATTTCCACTGTGGGACAAATGCAGATCTATCACCAGGAAAGCACACAGATGTTGGCTGATACTGCAGAATAGATATAGATTTCAAAAATGGCCTCTAATGCCAATATTTTCTAAATTATATTGTTCAACAATATCTCCAAACAGAAAGGACAGAACAGTTAGAAAAAGATTTCATTTCCGTCTCAGTTTATTGGATTTTCAACGTAACAAGCATTTATAGAATACATAGAATATATTACATAGGAGCGTAAAACAACATATTAACAAAGACAACAAGAGGCCTACAACAAAACAGAAACACAATCAAAAAGAGAAAGAAAACAAACAATCATGTCTTCACCTCCATCCACAACATGTGATGGTGTGTGAATAACACGCCACCGTTTCATTTCACGCATTTTTAGCTTTTCACGTCATTTAAAGGTAAAATGTGCAGCATAATTGATTGTTGAGTCTCATTCCCAGGTTATCAAACTGCGATGCTATGGATTAGTGGCCGGCCTGGACTACCAACCCAAAGCATCATTATTTGACGACCCGGGAAAAAGACTCAACATCTTACAAATTACTTATTTTGGACGTGCCGAAAAGGACGAACTCGGGTGACTTTCGTCATTGTTTCACGCGACCTATTGTCAGTTTAGGTATAAAAATTGCAGAGGATTTCCACCTAAGCAAGCTTATTGACTCTCGATCAAATTAACAAAGGCAATTGCATCCTTATTCATTCATGTTGTAATGTGGGCGAGGAAACCCCAAATGATTCAATAAATGAGTCTGCCGCTTATTTAAGGTTATTGAAAAATGGCGGTTGGGGCAATTTAACTACGGGTGAGGTATGGTTAGGGTTAGGCAAGGTAAACAGTTAAAGGAACAGTTCACCCCCCTGCTGATGGAAAGTCTGGTTTGAAATTGATTTGAAAAGATGTGATTTTTAAACATTTTTTAAAAGCCAAAATCTTCACTGTAGCCGCTAGGCTAAAAGCGTTAACATGCATCCTGAGATCTCACGCCTTTCAGAGACTTGTATTACACCTGATAAGCTGTGTGGAGCCATTTCATGTTGTTTGTTGTTGTTTTAATACGTTTTAAAACTAGTTTCCAGCTCCTTCAGTTGTTTAGGAGAATGTTGCAACGCTGTTTTATGGACGAAGAAACTTCAACCGACTTTCCATCATCATGGGGATGAGAAGATAATGACAGAATTCACATTTTATGGATCAACTGTTCCTTTAAGGTTAGGAAAAGATCTTTGTTACTGTAAAAAAAAAGATGCATTACCACCTCAACCGTCACACCCTTACTGTCTGCTTCACTGGCAGAGAGTAAAGGTGAACGCAGTTTGAAGGAAACGTGACAATAATTTTTGTTCTTGCAGGATTTGAAGGGTCCACAAAGCTCAGTTCATAAAATAACTCACTTTCTTAAGCTCCAGGTCTGTTTGAGTTGAACAAATCTCCTATCTTTTATTTAATTTGTACTGACAAAACTGATGAACAGAACATTCAGTTTCTCAATTATCTAAATAGAAAATGTGAAATCTATTGGGTGAAACTTTATAAGAAAGTTGATTTTTTAAATTCAAACCAACAGATTTGATGGGGGTTTGGTACGGATTCTGATTTAGCTAGTACATTAAATACTGAATCCATCCATCCATCCATGCATCCATCCATCCATCCATCCAACCATCCATCCAACCATCCATCCATCCATCCATCCATCCATCCATCCATCCATCCATCCATCCATCCATCCATCCATCCATCCACCCACAAGCCAGATATGATGAATAATTTCTTCAGCATGTTGTGGGTCCACTACAGTATAAACCTGGTTGCTGCATTGTTTGGTCTTTCACAGCAAATTGGTGGCAGGATGGGTGACCAAAGTTAGACAGATTTAAAAGAGTTCTTTTTTGAAAAGCAGCATCTTTTGAAAGGAGCGACTTTAGCCAAACCACAAGGTCCTGGTGGTGATGGAATTTAATGGGTGTCCTGCCATGTGGGTCCACCACATAGGGCTCCTGGTGCAATGTCAGTTAAGAATGGGCCCTGCTAACTGGATCCAGATTTGATAATTAAATGAGCAGCAACCCTGAGTCTGCACTAGTCTGTTCCCAGCTTTAGTAAACAGAGACATCTCTACATAAAGAGCGCTATCAGGACAGAGGTTAATGCGAAATGTAAATAAAATGCCTCACATACTCCATTTCCTGAGAAACTTCCTCACCCCAGCACTTTCTTGTAGATTTCTTACCCCGCCACCACATCAGAGTCAAACAAATTTATTATTTTCTCTATCGGTCTTGTCAGCCGGTGGAGTCTTTGTTCATCCAGTCGGCGAAAAAAAGAAAAGAAAAAGTGGAACAGAAACAAATCAATGCAGGCCTCGGCAGTGAAACCCTGTTAGGATTGGCTGGGCATCACCTCTCATCAGTATTCCATAATCATTCACTGAGTCTAGAACTGAGCACAGGCTACTTTAATTGTCCCTCTGCAGGCAAGAGAGTTTAGAAAGAAGAAGAAAACCACCACATTCACAGTGCTGTCAAGAAGAGCAGAGAGTAAATACAGCTAGCCATCACTCCAGCTGCTTACACACCACATTATTTATTGGCCTTGCAGATGCCCTTGCCTGGGATTGCTTCTTTTGCAATCCCTCTCTCGCCTACTCTATCACACATTAAGTAAAGTCATGATCCAGCTGGGGTTTTTACCGGAGCTGTTGGCCGCAAAACATGCTAACCCAGGGCACAGTATTTCAAGCTGACACATCGCCCCCGGTGCCGTAATCAGGGGCTCGGTAGTGCCAGGCAGCTGGTGTCAAAGCTGGTCCTTCATCTTGACACACTCAGCATTTGAATGCCTGCTTTAAGCAAACATCCATCCAGCACGATTTTGAAATTCAAATGCAGGAAAACACCTGGTCTTTGGCGGTTGTCAATTATAACTCAGCCAGAGGCTCATTAGTAAAATCACTTGTCTTAACAGAGATGAAAAGGACATTTTCATAATAAAACCATCATGCTTCAAACACTGGGGAGCGTATTGAGCACATCGAACCCACGATGAGCTCAGACTGGGTGAAATGTTGGTGCCCAAAAAATACAAAATTTGCAGATTCAGTTCAAAAAGGTTACTTTTTGTTTAAAAAAGGAAAAACAAAAGCTTTAAATTAACTCATCTTTTCAGGATAAAAACAAAATACCTGGAACGGAAAGGTCATTTTTCAGGTCACGTGTACTCATATCAGTCAAAGGTTTTTTTGTGTTAAATTTCAAGGAATTAAGTATTCTTTAAGGACCACAAAGTGGAAGGTAGACGTGGCAAGTAACGTTACGTCATCCTGTGTGTTTTTAAAGGTCTGATGATCTTTCTGCTTTTCAGTAGAAAGAGCCACCTACTGTCATGCAACTATAGGAAGCCTTGGGCAGTTCCAAATGACATTTCCTACACGTGTTAATGAAAAATCTTTTTAAATGTATTAATCAATCACATACAATATTTTCCTTCCCTGTCTAATTATAAGGATTAGACGGACATATAAAGCTGAAGTCAGAGAAAAACACCAGTTTGACATTTCTTAGAAATAATACAATCAAACGTTGTGCTCAAGGCTGTCAAAGCAGTGCATAACAAATGAACCCTCGCACCTTTTTTGTAACGTGCTTTTAATGTTCTGAAGCCAGTATAATTGATTTTATGCCTGGTGTTGATGCATTTGAAGTGTATTTTTGGATATTGCAGTGTGAACGCATTGTGTTTGTGGGATCAGCACTGATTGGCTAGATTAAAGACACCTGACAGTAACTGTTATTTGCTAAACTAGCAGCTAATAGAAGGATTACCATGAATCTATGTACAGACTGTCATGGTCCCCAGATGATGATTCCTAATAACTTAATAATAATGACTTTTCCTCTGGTGCCACCATGAGGTTGATTTTTTTATGGTTTTGAGTGATCGGTCTCAAAAATTATTGGACAAATTGTCATGAACCTCAACACAAGCATTCATGTTCCCCTGAGGATGAACTGTAATTTTGGGGATCCCATTACTTTGTGATTACTGCCAATAGAGCTTTTTTTAAACCGAATGTAGTGCAAAGTTGTGGTTTTTTTATTTTTTATTGTGGGTTCATGCCATTGACATAAATAAAGCTGCCATCTTGCGCTGGTGACGTCATTTGGAGCCAGAGTCTGCGCAGTAGTGACCGGGCAGCAGTCGAGTCATCTGCCTTGTTTGCTTGTCTCTGTGTTGAAATCTTCAATAAATAATCAACTATTGATCCTGCCCCTGTAGTCTCATGCATTTGGGTCCAAATGCTCAACCCATCTCGTGGACACTCACTTTCAAACTCAACGCTGAATGAATTGATCATTTTGGGGGGTTGCTTGAATGGAGACAAAGTATTTACATGCCAGTGTCTGGAACTTCAACATGCGTCACAGCATCACACTGGAAAAGGGGTGAAAATTAGCATCTCCGCCCGGGTGTCATGTTTTATCACTGGTGATCGGAGCTGGAGTTGATCAGGTGAATACTGCAGAGTCATTTGACCCGAGAATGAATGCCGATTGTAACCTTTCCCAGTGAATGGGTAAATGTTAGCATGCTAACCAACGTTTAGCACACAGAACTGCTGTGCCTAACTATGGCCTCAAAGAGCTGCTAGCATGGCTGTAGCCTCTTCACACAGTGAAAATACTGTATGTGAATGTAAATGTGGTTATGTACCCGACCTACATATCTTTTAACCAACTTTATCTCAGTTTTAACATAGACATGGAGTTAGACTTTGACCTGCAAATCATTAAATCAATGCTGACTCATGGTGGATCCTAACTTGATGTTTGATTGCATGAAGAAGCCGGGAGTACTGACTGTCTGCAAAACCAGTGCAGTTAAAAACAAACAACTATACTGTTCACTCTCCTTTCTTCCTGAGCGTACTGCAGTTGAAACCTGAACAATGTGAGGAATAATTGCCCCCTTCAAGGTTCACACTTTTCCCTCCTCATCTTGACTTGAGGAGATAGGAGCCATCTCAAATGTACAAGGAAGACAAGGGGTAATTAACAAAGACGGTGGAGGCTCCCCGGGGACAAACACCTCTTGCATAACCAATGAAGATCAAGCCAAGCATCTTCCGTGAGCTGGGTGCAATTCTCGGAGAGGGGCTCTGCATGTAATTGGAGTTGAGAGGGTCACACGGTGACACTGCAGTGTTGGAAAGTACTAAGATCTGGACAGTTTTACTTAGAGCTCTCGAAGATTCCTCAGTTTTCATATTTGTTCCAAGTTTTTCAGTTGTGTTTTGTTCATTTCTGATTGAGCTGATACTCCCATAAATAGTTTTTTCAAGAAAACTTACATTTAATTAGAGGTGAAAAACTCGACTCGGTGTACAGACTCTCGGACTTCTGAGTCAGATCCGGGTTTACGAGTCACACATCACAGAGAGCGTAGAAATCCTACCAGTGAAACACAAATCCAACTACCGACTACAAATAAATACATTCAAACTTAGGCTACTACAGTGAGTGTGTTTGTAATTTTGATTTAAGAAATTAATCATTGCATTTTCGCGCTGTGGAAGTCTAACCGTCGGTTGCACAAAGTTGTGGGTTTTTTAAATGTGGGTTAATCCCATTGACATAAAAAACAAAGACAACACGTCTTCACTTCCTCCCATTGGACAAAAATGAAGCCAAAATGGAGCCAGAGTCTGTGCAGTAGTGATCGGGCGGCGGAGCCGTGGTATTGAGTTCCCGCCCATACATCTGCCCGCCCAATCGCGAGCAGGGCTCAGCTGTCAATCATGATGTTTCAGCCCCTTTTTATAGCATCAAATAACTAATTAAAA
>JBBPCS010006155.1:0-33711 GCA_037974645.1 Hollardia meadi
ATAACAATACAAAAGGAGGCGAGGAGGAAAAAAGAGACACCTGGAAGGAAAAAAAACAAAAAACAAGAGTGCCTGAAAATTAAAAAATAAAAGAACTATAAAAAGATTGCAAAACTGTTTCAATAAGGAACCCAGTATAAAATTCATACTACATTAAAGAGGGCAAATAATCATACTATCATCAATAATTATTGAATAACTATATTAAACTGATTAAAGGAAGACATTTAGGGCCAAACTTTGAAATGACGCATGTAAGTATAAAATACTAATCATCTTAATTAGGTAAAATAATAAATATCAAATTAAACTTGATTTTTGGTTTTAACTGCACAGTACACCTGAAGAGTGAAAGCAACAGCACACCAGGAAACATGCAGCAAAACAACAGGGAGTGCTAGTCATGGGGTGGTTGCAACAGCTGAGTGGATGTTGTGTTGAACTGAATGATGAAGGGATGGGAAGCTTTCATAAAGCTCAAGGCCAGCTTTGTTTGGCAGCATCCATCTATCTAACTCCCTGTCTGTCAGTCGGCACCACTTGTTAGCCATTTACAAGTGGAGTTTAGGAGCCCAGACTCCAATAAACAGCAGAGCTATAAAACAGCCCTGATTCAAAAATGCCTGCAGTAAACAGAAATAGGACAGCATGGAATCACATAGGCTGTGCAATGACGCATAAGAGCAGCACAAAAATAGAGGTTTTGATTTAAATTAATTGTTTTGCTCTGAAACTAAAAAACAGGACAACAGTCATTTCCTTCTCTCGTCTTCAGTCACAAGATATCTATTAATGAAAAAATCTACTCGCTCTCCCCTGTGAATAACTTCTACTTTCCAACCTTTTATTATATTCTCTATTAATAGCCACCATGCAGCAGTATAAACAGAAATATGTCAACCATCTTATAAGCTATTTCTCTTTGTGCAGTTTGCTTTCATAGACAATCACTGTCTTTTAATTGGATCCTGTCACTTTGGTAAGTGTGTAATTGCATCTTCCTGGGGTCCAGACTCTGGGATCACTGGAATATATCAGTTAATTTAGAGTTGATATTGGCGCTTGGTCTCCTAGTTACTAATTTTGCTGATCAATTGAAGCTATACGCGTGGGAGTTAAATGGCATGAAACATACAATCAACTAGTCTACTATTACTTTAATTGAGTATTTCCATTTTCTTTTCTTTTTTTTTTTTACCCATCCCTGCAACCAAAAGCAATTCTGCTAATCAATTGAGCTGATTTTTAAAGAATACATGCCAAAATTCTCTCGTTCCTGCTTCTCAAATGTCACCATTTGCTTCAGTAGTCTTTTGGTTTGGACTGTTAGTTGAACAGAACATGCAGAACAGGCAGCACATACCAAGTACATGTTCTATGTACACTAGGTACATGACTTCACTTATTGAACAAGTGATGTGTTGTTGTTGTTTTTTTGTATCCACACTATGCAGTGTCTATCTGTAAGAGCAAGTATGGAGCCTATACCCAGTTTGGCTCAAACCTTTCACTAAACCATGAAAAAATGTGATGACGGCTTTTGAAGTTCGAAGGTAAACAATACAAAAAAAAAATTGTCATCCAGGTGACTTTGCTAAAATATTACATTTTGCAATGACTTGTCATTCGAGGTGACAAGATAGTGGGACGCACAGAGCTGGGGAAGTCACTTTCAAATGTCTTTCACTTTCAGCAAAAAAGCTAAGGAGGATGGGACAAGGATGGGAGAGGGGTCGTCTAACAAGGATATGAGTTTTCACCGTGTAGGACCCTGTAAGCTCAGCAATGTCATGAAAAAGAAGCAGCAGAAATGCTGAAACCAAATCTTAAGAGGTCATATTTTTTTGTTTTCCCAAAGACTATGGAAGAAAACTTTGGATTTCTTCATGTCAGAAAAACACTAGTGCCACATGTAACATTCAAGCGCTCGTGTTTTCAGCATGTAAACTGCAGTGAAACATTTGAGTGTGGAACTTTTGCTCCTTTATAATTAAATCTGGTCTGGGATGAAACGTACTCTTTGCCGGCCAGAATTAATTTATCTCTTCATCTCTCTGATCAAATTGTCAATTTAACCAGGGTTATTAATGTGTCAGTTAACTCAGTCCATTAATTTAGTGGATCTTTGTGCCTGGCAATGGATGCAGACCTCATGCCGACACATCCATCATTTGAGGGCAAGCTGCAGTGCGGGGGCCCCACCAGGTTACTGGAGAGTCCAACAATGACTCACTGCTTGGCTCAACCTGACATGGCAGCTATTTAATCATTCATTAGCAGTAGAGCTGGTGGTGGCAGGTGGGTGGCTGAATAGAGAGGTGGTGAAGGCAGGGTGTGACAAACACAATAAAAATGTGCATACATTTAAAAAGCATAAGAGTCATAAATGTATGATTTTAAGTGAACTATTAGATACACATAAGAATACTAGATAATAACATGTGCTTTTTAGTTTTACTTGAGAATGAGTTAACTGAAATTATGTCAAGACTTTGCACTCGCACCAATGAGAATATTTTTGACCGGTTCCGCATGTTAGTTTATAGGTTAAATTGCATAAAAAGTAAAATGTAAATTGTATGAAGGTACTTTTCAGTTTAAGAGTAGTACACATCGATCTGAGGCCATCGTCGGTTAGTGTGCAGAATGATTGAGACCGAAATGCTGCCAACCAGTGTGGTAGAGGGTGAGGGATTTAAAGAGCTAGTTCAGTACCTCAAGGCCGGGTACGTTATGCCATAGAGAGCCAGAGGATGAACAAGAAGGATGTGCTAAAAGTCAAGCAAGCCAGGGTAGATAAGTTTTTACCACTGCCTGCTGGAAAGGTCTCACAAATGAAAACTACATCACAACTACCTGTCACTTCAATGCCAATGAAGGGCTTTTTGAAATCTGAACGCGATTAAATAAGCGAAGCATTTATTTATTTATTTTTACATTCCTGTCCATCAAAATGACGGACGAGAAACTCAAGCGCAACCTCTGACTATGAATTGACTGCATGAAACGAATTGATTTGTTTGACGGATGATTCCTGTCAATTGTAACTTGGCTCTTGGTTTCAACTGGTCATGCTAACATTTGGGCCGTGGCGAGGGGTTATCATCACAAAGAAGAGGTCAGATGGGTCAAGAAAGCCAAGTGGTCTGGCAATCATACCGGTTGGAACAGAGGTGTGTGGTAAAATTATAACCCGAACTGTCCAATGTAAATATAGATCGCAGTTAACAGACTGACGTTCTGGTTCAACTTTGATCTACCATACTTACCTTAGATTCCTTACAAAAAATGTTCTAGTGCAGTGAGACATTATTACCAACATGACAAGTGCACTCTCTTTCAGTTTTAAGTGAGCTAAATGATCTGGGTTAATTGCTGGCCTGTTAACAACATGTGTGATTACTGTATGTAAGACGGTCACATTTCTTCATTCTTAATGTGTTCACAAATCTCAGCAATGACGTTGAATACAATGTTAACTTAACCCATAGAGAAGATGGTCAAAACTATAATAATAAGAGGAAGGAATTATTCTTGAAAGGAAGAGGGACAGTATAACTCTTGCAGCATTTATCATTTAAATACATGCTAACATAAACATGATCTCGTCAGTCCTGATCTTACAATTGCTAAAGTAAAAACATCCTTGCTATAAAAGTTAAAACACACACACACACACTTGGGGAACTTTAACTCATAGGCGCACTCACAGGTGAGTGATTAAACTTGATGCATGTATTTAATCTCCAAAATGGAAATTTAGCCTGTGCCCCTATTCCTGCCTCAGAGGTCTGACTAGAAAGGCTGGGTATGGCTGCACCCTTTGGGTTGCACAAATCTTTGATTTTCACAAGGGCCAAGCTTAATAACACTTTTGCTTTCAGTTATGTTGCCAGGCCACTGCAGGCTTGAAAAGTATAGCTCCATATCAGCCAGGGAATTACCTGTTTTGTAAAAGGCCAGAGCTAAAGCCTGAGTAATGCCTTGGCCATATTGCTAAGATTCTACTAAGATTGCTAAAATAGCTTAACCTTTCATGAATGTTACAGTAGCTGGAAGCTATTGCCTGACTCATTTGCCTAATGGATGCAGGTATAAGAGCATCAAACCAAGTCGTTAATGAAAACATGGCAACACGCCTCTCTCTTCTCGCTCATTAACAGGAGCTTCAAGTCTCATCCTCTCCTCCCTTCTCCTCCCTCTCAACCCTCTAATCTCTCATCTCCATTCGCCTCCCGTGTAACCAAAGGGCTTCTCCTTTTCTCTGCTGCCTCCGAATCTTATTACTCAATTCAAACACATCTGCATTTTTTTCCTCATCGTCTCGTATTCCTGCCGTTGTTATTGCATTCGTTAAACATTCTACCTTTTCCATAAGGAATAAGGCAAGTTTCATTAGAGTGGCGGATCCTGCAGGTGTTTTGGATATCACTGTGATAGGAAAAATATACTTTTTCTTTTTTGCTAAATTTTCACTTTTAGTTAATTAATTCAAATGTTGTCATTGTCCACTGAATATGTTTATTTTCTCTTGCATCTGCATTATATAATATGATTTTCTGGGTTTCTGGGTTCTACTTCCATCTGTTCCTTTCCATTTACATCCTTTTTTTTTTTTTTGCTTTTCCAATCATCCCCTAATTTACTTCATCTCTTTTAATTTTCCACTCTACTGTCCTTCATCTCAGAATTTCCTGAAGAATCATATGGGAAATCCAAACCATATAATTCTCCTCAGACGCTTCAGTGTGGTGATGTGTGGCGTGGACTTTTCTTAGTAGTGTCCTCTTCCATTTTCATTTAGTAGCTTAGTTCATTGTCAGTGCTAAGTTAAGTGTAATGCATTATCATGCATTTAAATGAATCTATGCTGCATCATAACTGATTATTATGTTAGATGCCAAAATGTAGATAATTACAATTAAAACTAAAATGGCATTAGTTATAAAACCTATATGACACATTCAAAGGAGGAAGAAAGACAAAATACTTTTTTCAACCTTTATTTTCACTCTGGGTTAAAAGCAATGGGTTGGGATGTTGTAACTAGTGTTCCTCTCTCTTTCACTTTTCTCTTGCTGCCTTCTCTGGTTTCTACCCTCCATCTCTCCTCATCCTCCAATAAATCTAAGCCTCTCTCTCTCTCTACCCCCTGTTCCCTATTCCTAATTCCTCCCTGTATCCAACTTTCCAATGCTCGACCACAGTAATTCTGAGGTTAATTAGCTCTCCAAGTGTCATACTGTTAGATTCCCTCTGACTACTGGCTAGCTGCCCTGTGATTGCCTCTGTATGGGGACTAACAAGCTCAGGCATCAGACATTGGAGCAGGCAGAAAATAAGGAAAGAAAAAAAGAAAAGGGGAATGCAAGTAGAAGGCATGGACAGAATAATGATTTCGAGGGAAATTCATGGGAGACAGATCCGAGAAAAGGAAAAAGGGATGACAGCTTAGCCATAATGGGAAAGAGAAGAGAAAGGGGAGAAAAGATAAGTGGTAATGCAGAACAAAGGATACAGAGATATGTACGGATAGTTAAAGGGTAGAGAGGGAGAGCTATGAAAGGTGGGCTGATAAATGACAAGAAGTCTACTTAGGTGTGAATAAATGCAGGTAAACCAATTGAAGAATACAAAGAAAAAAGAAATGATGAGAGAAAGGAAGGATATAATTTAGTAAAGCAGGCAGAAAACAGGTTAGAGAATGATGGAGGGGTGGACAAAAGGTCAGCAGAATAAAAAGAAGTCACAGGAATGGCAGAGGATGGATATAGGGACAAATAAAAAAGGTAATTGTCAAATATATTGAAATGCTTTATTAGGAATAACCCCTTGAGATCTCGTTTTCGAGGGGGTCCAACAAATGGAATGGGAAGGGAAATTAAAGTCAATAAATTGGTCAAGTCCAATGACAATGAATAAGCTATAAAAGAAAACATAAGGATAGAGTGACAGTAAAGACATAATATGGAAGAAGAAGAAAAATTGATAATAAAAACATAAGGCAGGGTGAAGACAGGGGACGTAAGGGAGGGACGAGTATTAAGGGAACACAATTGAAAAAAACAACGGAAGGGAAAAGAGGATGGAGAGAGGTGAAATGATTGACAGGTGAAAAAAGGAGAAAGAAAGTGGTAATGGGAGAGGACCATTGAAGCAGGGAAATAAATGAGAAGAGCTGCAGTTCTGATGGACAAGAGAGGTGGAGAAGAGGAGGTTGTTAACAGAAGAGTGGAAGAGGTGAGAGAAATGGAAAATAGATGGAAATGGACAGAAATAAAGATGAGGGATGGTGTTTGTATTTTGAATTGATCCGGATCAGCTCATTGGTGACAATATGGTACTAATGTAACACCGAATGTGGGTTTGAACCCCACTTGAGCAACACATGGGTATTATCTATGATCCAATGGTTCTGAATGACAACCATGTCAAGAAAACAGCACCAACTGAATTCAAATTGCATAAATTACTATTTTATGTGACATGATTATTTATCTTATTGAATGCTCAGTGTTTGTTTATCAGAGAGTCTAGACTATCAAGTCATTGGACAAATTAAGCATGTGGCTATTGACCTTAATAAGAAATTAGGATTTCTGATTTATAAGTGCATTTTCACAACAGGTTAATCAAGACCATAAAATGTTCAATCCTTAGGAGAGGTTCATTTAGCCAAGCAACAATAAACTCCAGAGCAGTTTGGCCAGAGTGGGAAAATACAGTATTCGGACCATCAACAGAACAGAACATAAACATTCTTGAGTACGCTGTTATTTTTCAATTATTGTTCTACACATATTTATGAATGTAACAGGGAGGTAGGTACACACCACACTGAAGTCCAGATTTAGTTCGATCCACTCCTGCCCGTCCTTGAACTCCTCGTGCAGACCCATGATGTAGAGGGTGTCTAAGGCATCCACAATGGTGGCCCCTAGTTGGGAATTACCTGCACAAGACACATAGGAAAACAAATAGGAAAATAAGATTCATTTGTCCAGTCACGCACCAGCCAATTTACTTAATAAAAAACCCTGCACCTCAGGGAATTATGAGGGGGAAACTAATCAAAAACACAATGAGCCTAATTTGTGAAGGACAAACTAAAGACATTAATTGCATTGAAAAATAAAAGAAAGAAAACGTCTCTGAGGAATTTTAAAGGCATAATACGGAGAACATCTTGGTTGCTGTTTGTATACAGAGAAAGCAGTGGTGGTCAAGTGAGCTGCACAGTGAATAAAGAGAGAGAGCGACGGGGTTAGCACAAACAAAGCAGTCGATCAGAGAAATAAAACATTTGTGAACATTATAAAACACAAATAAACATGCCCACACCTCTGCACAACCCTCCAGATTTTGTGTGAATACAGTCAAAGTGCAGTTCTATCCTTTGTCTGTGCGACTTGCTCAGCCTGACACACAGACCTGCATTTTTATTTTTTTTTTATGACAGACAGACGGAGACAGTGAACTTGGTGGCTTGCTTGGAAGTTATAGAGTCCCGACCTTGGGCTGTTATGCATAACAGTTATGCAAAAAGGCTGATGCCCAGAAACGTCCTGACACAGCAAAGTACTAAGAAAATAAGCAAATATAGACACAAGGCAGTGTCTCTGCAGAGACAGGCACCACCACAAACCTCAGGAGGGTCATAAGTGATGATTGAGAGAAAATTTATTTTGTGTGATTCTAGGCATTGTTTTTGTTTTGTTTTTTTAGGAAAATGGCGCATATTATACATTTAAGTGCTCTTAAAACTAGGAATTAACTGTGTGTCAATTATAGACACCCCCATGCAAAGACAGAAAGAAAAAGCAAAAACGTCATATAGAAAGAGCTGTAGATTGTGCACAGTACTTTACTGATATATCAATGGTTAGATTAGTTAGTTAATGAGTCTTAACATCTTACTTATTAAAGCCATTTCTTCCAGGCAATGAAATCTGAGCAATGTATAACCCAACCAGTATTAGGTGCTGCGACATAAGGCGATCGGGTGAACAGACAGATTCTTTTCCCATTTCTGATTCTTCCATTCTTTCATAACGTATATAATTTTGTATATTGTTACTTCCCCCTTCCTCTCAGGCTGTCCGAAGGAGGATAAAGACTTACTGGTGTGTTCAAATGCTTCATTAAGTTACAGGCTGACCACAAACTTACTCCTCTCCTCTTCCCACCACTGCATCCAATGGTCTCTGAGGGTTTGTGGAGAGAAATATTGGTACGTGAAATAAAAAGAAGAAAAATAAAAAATGAAAGGTCGAGTACAAAAGGAAGCTGTGGACATAAAGCGGGCGAACGAAGGAGGCCAAAACGAAAAGAAATGTGAACTGAGAGGAGCAAAGCATTTTTTTTTAAAAAGCAAAATTTTTAAAAGGCTGACTGTACTATTATATTATTAATATGCAAAATCTCTATTGATGTTGATTGCTCATGACCTATGAATAAAAATGAGTACATAGCTATTGCTAAGCTGCCCTTGAGGGCTGCTCAATGCCTTCTAGGTGAGTATCTTAATGCATCTGAGTGAATGTGAAGAAGCATAACAGCTTGTATGCTCAGTCAACTGTTGGAATCAGTGTGCCATGATATCTGTGGCCAGTATTAATTCAAGCATAGTATCCCAGTGACTTTCATATGGGAAGTCCTTGAGAGGAAGCCCATCAATAGACAGCAGCATGCAGGCTGCTAGGTGCAGTCTGGTCCGTCTCCTTTTCAGTCAGTCTGTTTATTGCAGTTCATTATAAATCTGGTGGTGGGTGATTTAATTTGTTTCGGTCAAGTTTGACTAAAGTGAGTTTTCTGTTGAATTGCGAGGTAAAATTATTGTTATTTTCATTGGAATCTGCTGGTATTGAGGAGAGTGATGTAATAACTGATTCTGGTTAGGTGGGAGGTGTGGCCATCATGCCCATTTGTTTTGGTCTGTGATACTGGTTCCATAGTGTGACATTAGGTGGCAGTGCATATATAAAACCCTTTAAGGAGTTAGAGCAGATTCGAGAAAATCTTATTAATATGTAAAACAATGCAGCTAGGTTTTCTAAGATCTCATCACACCATCTTGATCTTCCTCTACTACTGCTCGCTGCATTTGGTTCAGTACGGTGCACACGCATTCAGTGTCGGTGTCACACGTTCAAAGTCAGTGGCACTGCCCTTTAAATCCTTTCTCATTTCATATCAGCTACAGTGTGTGCTGCTGGAATTCTTGAGCCTCCCACTATCCCTTCTTATCTATGACTCCATTCAAAAGGAGAGCGTCTGGCTTCATGCAGGAGCTGCAGTGTTATTATCACTATAGACAGGAACCTCTAAATCACTCTAAAAATACACTGCAGGCAGGCAGGCAGGGCTGATAGCAAGATGCCCTGGCCGCCTGCCGGATCTTGACAGATTGGCCCGACTGTTGGTGGAGCAGAGCCCCTCTGCTGCACCACATAACCCCCATCCCCCTCCCTTCTGTCACTTCCATCACCTACAGGTACGCTTTAGGCAGTCATAGCAATGTGACGCCACTGAGGAAAAGACAGAGGGATAGTTAGAGAGATAGAGTTCTTGAGTCAGAGAATATTGTTGTGATGTCAAGGTTATGTGTAACAGCTCCTGGATGCAGTGCTCCCCCGTGTGTTCACAACAATGACACGCCACAGTGAGTAATCACTGTCACTACTATGAAATGTCGTTAAAATGTGACTTTATGTAATTTAGTTATCTTTTTCCTTTCAAATACCAAGATGTGTACTCATAATTGTTTTAGAAGCACGTCTCATTTTCCCTTTGTACTGACCTGTTAAGACTGAGAGCGAATCACACCAAAAACACCCCGAGTTACTGCCTCTGCTCGCACATCATTACACCCCCCTAGGTAATAATGTGATTGAAAGAAAGAAAGAGTTAGGAGAAATGTGAGCCACTTTTGTCTTGCACTGCAACCGTCAGGTACTGACAGTCAACATCTTCACATTAAGAGTTTGACCTCTGAGAAACATTGTCCGTCAACTTTGACTGTGTTTGAGCACCAAGAATCAATCGTGTAAGCACAGAGTCCGCCTCTCCTCTTCCTGCCAGACTCCTGTGCTCTCTCTGCTCAGAACATGGCTCCATCGAGTGCAGCAGCTTGATCCGGAATGTTGTGGTAGAGAAGGATCTCTGTGAAGATGTTGAAATGACAGGCTCTGATTTTCCATTGCTTGGCCAGCCTGAGTCTCATTTTGTCCATTTCATTTTACCGCGACTGAACATTAGCCAGGTGCAGCCTGGCTAAATCAAAGCTGGGCTAGCATGGCTCCCGTCCTGGATCCCTTTCCTCTCATCCCGGTGCAGTCCAGCTGGTCTGGCTGAACGGTCACAAAGTGCCATGGGCAGTGATTGTCCCAAAAAATCTGCTGCTATTAATCCATACCCTGCGCATCCTTCTGCCGATGTGTGTATTTGTCTCATACTGTAGGTAATACATGTTTCAGCAATAAACTCAAAAAAAAATTACAGATTTAAAACAAAAATGTAGCAAGTTTGAAGAAGCTACCAGTCGCTGCATCTGCATGCACCACCATTGCCATTTAAGATGCTGTAGCAATACTAACACTGGGCATTGCCCTCTTTTACAGTGTAACGCTCCCATGCTAGACAGTGTGTTGCGTGGTTTTGCCTTCTTCATCTTGCCTCATTTCCCACTGACCACTTCTTTTTTTTTTCGCCAGTAGTTTTTCTCAAAGGTGAAACACACACCCCTTGTGGTATAAAAGTTAGTATACGAGAGCTCTGGAGGAATAGTTCACAAAACATACATTATCACTTAATACATTTTAAATCGGTTAAATTCTTGATGGTAATTACTGGCTTAATGATTCATTTTATCACTCGTCATTTACATGTAGATCATACATGTCATTGGTTGAGGTTGACATGATTACATCATTTAAAATTTCCATCTGCTACACTTTTTAGGGTTAGCTGTAGAGATACAGAGAGTAGCTAAAGCCAAATGTGGCCTATCGTCTTCAGAGTGTGGTATCAGACTAGCATTTCCCTTTGCTGTGCTGATATAAACTTTATGATAATGAATTAATGAAGGGATTTACAATAAAGCTTTATAGCAGCTAAAGCCGTCTTACGCTTATTACTTCAGACAGTCTATGTTTAATCAAACTTTAGACATTTTAAATCTGTGATATGTGAAATTTTAGGGACGTTGCGTTTACTGAGCTGTCAGAGAACAGAGATGTCAAATACTTAAATCAAATCTGATTTAATTGTTATTAAACAGCAATCCCTAGAGATAACTGCAATTTGCATTTCTTTTATTGTTGTGATTTGAGGGAATTTAACCGCAACATAATAATTGGTTTATCAAAATAAACATTAATGTAAAGGGCTGTAAGTAACAATTAATTTTGATCAATTGTTTTGTCTATGACATAACAATAAAAACAACATTCCCAACATAAATTCTGATAACGCCAGGGGACTTCGTTAAATGTCACAACTCAAGTCCAAATCCATAAAAGTCAGTTTGTAAGGATAAAAGAAATTCCATGCAGTGTTCTAAATGTGGTTGAGATTTTTATCACCCTTGTCTGATGAATGTGAATGTGTGCAACTTCAGTGTCAACTTCAAAGCAAAAGAGAATTCAACTTATGTTTCTCTGACTCTGGGGGATGTGTTTTCCCAACCTTGAGAAGTTCAGCTCACTTTCATGTTTGGACGTAACCTTGTGATCACACCCGAGCAGTCTCCCCTCTCCATCTCCTTTCTGCTCCAGCACTCCCCTCCATCGTTTCATCTGCAATTCCTTCTTTTACCTTCATCACCGTCTTCCCGTGTTTTTCCCTAATATTTCCACCATTGGTCCATTCAAACCCTGATGAACAAATACTACTTTCAGTGTACCTTGCAGTAGAGGTGCATTTCTCTGTCGCCAATTCACTTTCGTTGAGCGTTCTCCCCCTGCTAAATCTCCATTTTTCCCTGGTAATCTGGCTCGACCCAGTCTTTAACTGCCGTCAGTCCTCCTATCTGGGCTAGTATTGTTTCACTGCCATTACTGTCAACACAACACTGTCCTGTTGCTGTTGGTTTGCACCACCCTTCGTGCATCTGAGTGCTGTCCAGCCTTTCATTCAATGCCAACCTCATCAAATGAAGCTGAATTGGCATTTCCAAAAGGATTTCTGGTTGCCAGGCACTGCTTATCTGATACAAATTGGCCAGGATCAGGTTTATTTATTTTGCTGAGTAATTGCCACAGCCTCATGCATACACAGACAGTCGCAAATAAAAGCTCAAACACACTCTCTCGAGCTCTCTTTCTTGACATAGATACATGTACGCCTCTTTTCCTTTGATTTAATTCATACCACACATGTTCTTTCTTCCTCAACTGAACTCTCTCACATTTTCCAACTTTCTATGTTTTCTTCCAACATCTCTCTCTCAAGCAATCAAACTCCCCATCTCGGCCCCTGTGCCAGTTTCATTAGTCTACAGGTTTCAGAGCTCACTGGCATGAATTCACACGAGGCAGGAAAACGTGATGTCATTATTCATTCTCCATTCTCTCTGTCTTGTAAACTGTCAGCTCTGGGAGAGTGGGAGATGATGGAGAGCTAAGGCACTGGACTAAGTTTTAGAGTTGTTGCATTTCTAGGACTCCCTCGTTTTCACTTTATATTTTGCATCTTCTCTGATATTGCCTCCTCCTCCATCCCTTTCAGTCTTTAGTCTTTACTACGGAGCTCCTTCTGATGATGACAAAACCTTCTGTACTGGCCTCTCCACATTTGCGCACCTTCCTTCCTGCCTATATTCTCTCACTGTAACAGAAACAACTTTTGTCCAAAAGCTGGATATTACCACAATGTTCTTTTGTATTCAGCTTCAACCTTTTAGCCTTTGTTCCACTATGTTAGCCCTTGTTAGATTAAAGCGTAGTTACACTCGTTTTCACAGCCCGCTACACGATTGGGTGAAAATTGTATTAAAGGCTTCAAGTCCATCTTCTCCTCCTCCTCCTCCTCTGTTGCTCCTGGTCTACAGTAGCAGTTCACCATGTTTTGTAATGAGCATAGCGGAGAGAAACAAAGCCAACCCCAGGCCAGTGCAGACCAGTCTGGCTGGCAGTGGACAACTTGTTCCCAACTTATTTGGCGCCAGACTGAAACATCTGCTGTGTTCTGTTTTCTGCCTCAGAGGGTAACTGGTCAGACTAGGCCTTCCACTCCACATGAGCTTCATGCCTAAACCCCAGCCCAAATGCCTGTCACCAGGCCAGGTGCCAAAGGACCTTAGTCTGCACTGTTTGGGGTTTTTTTGTTTGTTTGTTTTTACTTTGGACTCATTTTATGATATTCCCTTATCTTTAGAAAGAAAAGGAAATGGATAACTTCTCAGGAAACTGTGGTATGTGTAAGTTGTGTTAAAGTTAAGCGTAAAGAATATTATGTGTATGGAAAATGGAAAAAGCATAAAAGGATTACCTCAATTGAGGTCTGAATTTTAGTGCGACATTTGGAAGACCTACATCATATACAATATGTCCAACTAAATGCCAGCACTACAGGCCAAGCTAGGATTAGACTGACTCACACAGCATGAATCCACAGGCTGTTTGCATACTGTGGGTAAATCCCTGTAATACTCATACAATATTTCTACAGAGATGCATATAACTGCATAGTTTACCCTAAATACATAGCTGGAATAAACCTGGTGAGAACCACTTCTCTCTTAACTAACAAATGTTAAAAATCGCCCCAAAAAAGTATTTAAGACACAGAAAAATATCCAACAAAAACAGATTCTGCAAATCTGACTCCAGGTCAATTTTACGAATCACGTAATGTGATGGCAAAAGACAGATTAGACGAGTTAAATAAAGTCTGGACAAGTAAAATGTCTGAGAAAAACTTTCCTCATAAAATAAAGTTGTGGTACCTTTGAGCAGGGCCTAAAAAGGTTGTAAACTAAGGACTGAAGGGCTCCAAGGCAATGTTGTATTCACAGACTTTTTTTTGTATCACTCTGCTGAAGTACCTTGATATACCTTACAATATTCATTAGATATTGAGATATAAAATTACACATTTATAATGACGGAATCCTTCAAGAATACTGGGGAAGTAGAATTCTACATATATTTTTTCCATCATAAATTCATCTCCTTACCTCTTCAAGAAAAAGATATATTGTCCATCTACCGAACTATGACAGAGAATATGTGGGCTTTGAGGTAGTAACTGGGGAGGTAATTGCCTTCTTGTTTCCCTTTGTGCGCTGTGTTAATGCAATCAAGTCTTTGAAATGTCCAATTTGTGCTGCCTCTGCTTATATTAAAATATCTAGCGCAAGATGTTAAAAAAAAAAGTGGGTCTATGTAGCTGCTAGATTAATAGGAAGAGTAACTGATCAAAGTCATTTGGGCGAAGTAGAATTCTACAAAGAAAAGTGAAAGTTGGTCAAGATGTAAAGTAAGGGTGATGGGGGAGGGGGGGTGGACTTTGCTCAAAATCAAATCAATTACAATCACTGTAAAAATCAACCAAAGATCAAGCTGCAAAATGGATTTCTGTAGTCCATTTTGCAGCTTGATCTTTGGTTGATTTTTGTAAGAGTAGATAGAGGGGTTCTTCCTCACAACTTCCCAACTTCCTCTCATCTAATGTTCTACAGTGTTTCCCCCTACCATTAGGAGGCAATGTGCCACTAGCCTAGTGTGCTCCAAGTAATTCGGCATGCAGTGACAACAGTCGGAATTTTGTTTTACTGAAAATTTCTGGTATTTGCTCCTTGGGTTCTTGACCACCGTTTTGGAAGAGGGAAATAACATGTATAACAGGCGAACCGGTTCTTAAAGTGACATATTGTCTTATTAAATAAGTGCTATGTGCTGGATCTAATTTATGCCGATGTGAAAAGTGGTTCATGTGGATTTCGAATAGTAAGTAAAAAGTAAGTAAATATTCTTCTGAAAGTCTACATTGGCATATACATAAAGAAACCTTAAAGTGTTAGATTTTTATAACAGAATTTGTTGTGGTGGTAGGTATGGCATTAAATAAATATGAATTTGTAGTGGTGGTAGGTATGGCATTAAATAAATATGAATTGGTTGTGGTGGTACATATGGCATTGAATAAATATGAATTTGTTGAGGGGGTAGGCATATACACTGTATATGTCACCCAGCAAAGTTCTTGAATTCCCATAGTAATGACATAAACATGCGGTAGGCAGAAAGACCAACCAGGTGAACAAGTGAACTCCTTTTTCACAGCTTTCCCCTGCCACCTGCTCCCTTGAGGCTGTAGACTGGCTAGTTATATCAATATTAACAGAAGCCCTAACAGCTTCAGAGTTATGAAGAGCTGCATTGTGGGTAATGGTTCCAAAGTGACTCATCCAATTAGTCAGTGGCACTACCTTGTAGACACCAGCTTTTATCATCATCTGGTCACATAGAATGGTAGACAATTAAAAAAAAACAACTAAAGCCTGCGGGCATGAACTTACAAGGTGATTTTTTTATGAAACTTCCCTCTTTTTCTACTCTGTTTGAAGGGCTTATGCACATTCCTGCTGGAATCAGCACAGACAAATCCTTCCATTTCCTGCTGTCCAATTTGGCACCACCAGCCCTGCTGAAAGTTTAATCTGAAAGAAAAGAGGGGAATAAGGGAGGGCCGAGTCGAAGAGTTCTGAAGGAAATTTGATGTCTTTTTGGGAGAATTCAAGTCTTTCCTCAATTACTTTTTGCACTGCAAAAGTGCCAACCAAAGTCTACAAAGCTAGAAATAAAGTAGTAGGCTACCACATCCAAATTGCAGATATTACCGCTCAAGCCTGGCCTGGCCTTTAGTGAGTTCTCAAAACATTAAAAAAAAAAAGCATTTTGTAAGTTTCAGATGATATTAGCCTAACAGGTCGATTATTTTTTTTTAATTAGTCAATTATTCTAACAATTATACATTTCTGATTATTCTTAAGATTTTTTATTACTTGATTAATAAAACAAAATGAAACCTTATCTGAAACTGCGTACTGTGTTGCTGAGGCAGAGCTTATCCAGCTGTGTGCATGCGTGTCTCACCACCAAGCCTTAAACACCTCTGATGACAAAAACTGCTGGACACTATAGAAGTTAACAAGTCAACAGCGTCATTTACTACATAATGTTACTCAAGTTACCGATCTCTGTAGACCTACTTGTTTTGCCCAGAAGATAATACTTGTGCCATCCGGTGCAATTGTATCCATTTCAGAAACTTTGTAATGCAGCCTTGAACTGCAGTGGCCTTTTAGAGACTGCAAAATAAATCCATACTGATATATCTAATGAGTCCGATGATAAACCACCACCGAATATCTTCTGTGGTTATTTATTTCATGATATTAATGTTTTCTCCAAGTAACATTCAAATCTGTATCTGCATCTGCACCATGTTATCGTAACCTTTCACAATGCTTTTTGCTTTGTCAATGACAAATGAACTAAAAGATAAATAAAACAAAAACTGTACCCGCAGCACCGGGGAATTGTTGCCGTTAACACGGCTAGTCCGAATGGGCACCAAAAATGGAGTCAGGTGAGTGGGCAAAGGAACCGGGCTGAGCAGCCTCTATGGACATTATGACAGAGGTCAAGAGGAAGAGGACATTGACAGCGGAAGCCAAGAAGAGTAAAATAGAGAGTGATCGATGTTAAGAGCTTAGTCCTTACTGGAATCAACCGTGATAAAAATTGTATACATTAATGGAAATGAAAGCATTCAGCTGACAGCATACTTTATTCATAAACTTTAAGATAATAACTGAAGAACTGAACTGAACTTAAGGTTATTGACTACTTTGCCTTGCAATCGATCCATCCTGACAGTGCACACAGTGAGTATTTTATTTCAATGTGTAATATTCTTGACATCTTAGCTATTAAGATTTACTATACTGCAGATTAACACTTCACTTTTTCGTTTTTTCCTTTTTCTTACTCCCTCCTTTTCTCTGACATAATTGACTCTTCCCAACCAACACCACCTCAATAAGCCTTTAGCGTATTGTTAATTTGCTTGCCTTCACAAATGTGTCTGAATGCTTAGGCCTGATTATGACTGCCACGTTGCAGAGCTTGAGAAGGGGGTTACAAACAGACACACCAAGAAAACCACGACACAACTGAGCCCACAGAAATCACAGAGACATGACTGGACAGAAAAGCAGTCAGGGGATTGGGTCATTGTCAAGCAGCGGAGAACATGCTTTCAAATACACTCTGAATTGTAGAAGAGTAGAAGTATAAAGTAGCAGAAAAAGGAAACACTCAAGTAAAGTACAAGTACCCTAAAATTGTACCCAAGTACAGCACATAAGTAAATTTACTTAGTTACTTTCCACCACTGCTGGCCAGTTCACACAGTAAATACGTGGTGGTGGATGTAGGGTTGCAAAATATATCGTTTTAGCATCGACATCGCAATTTGCCAATGTGCAATACTCACATTGCAGGACATGCAATGTGTAAGTAAGGCAAATTAACTTCAACATATCACACTACAACTTTTATGCTGGTTGACACAAAAGGAAAACTCACAAAGTTCTCATTTTCCATGACTCATCTACAATTGTGATAATAACAACATTATTTAATATACAGTAGTACAATTCATGCAAAGATGCAGCCCAAAATTCTTAAGAGGGGCGGGGAAAAAAAGGTTAAAGTAACAAGCAAAACACAATACATGTGTGTCTGGTTTTTGTTTTTTTTTAATATCGCATTATATATCACAGAAATTAAAGATATTGCAATGTCATTTTTTTGCCAATAATGTGCAGCCCTGGTTGGAAGACCATATTAAAAGGTCTTAGTTTCTGACACTAGATTTGGACCCTGATTTCTGGATTATCTGACTCTATAGCTACACATACAGTAATTATGTCATTTCTATTTGGTCTTCACCCATTAGTGCATTGCCACGGTGCTGCCAGATAACCTTTTTTTTCCAGGATGTAATGCAGTATTTTGCCCAGGGAGCCACTCATGTGAAGACATGACCCAGACGCTACCTGGCTGGAAGCAGGAGAAGACTTATCACTGTATAAACATCCTGCAGCCCTGCAGTGATACTGTAAAAATGACAAATATTCAATAGCTCTACAAGATTACACTTCTCAGAGTCTATTGATTAGAAAAGCTGGAAATCAAAGCAATATTTGATTTAGCATTGTGGTTTTATGGGACTCTGGATGAAACATTATACCTTATTATATCTACCATTTCTTACGATGTCAAAATGTTAAAATTAATGCTTAATCCAACTTTTCCCTTTGCATCAAGCAGCAAAAAGTTGTAGCATAACATTTTTGAGGTCATTTGCCTTACTTGACATTGCATGTTCTGAAATGTGACTATTGCACACAGACACATTGCGCTGCTGATGCTGAAAATAATATATTATGCAGCCCTAATTGTATTTCTGCTCAGGTCCAATATGGTAACTTTTAGGGTTTTGCTGTGATGTTGCTGTGATTTTAAGTTTTTTTTTTAAAGTTACGATGCTAAAAAAAATAAAAATTTTAAACTGTAAAAAGAAAACAACAGAGAACTTTTAAAATGTGTATTTACTGTAAGCATATCAAACTGCCATGTGGTTAAAAGGTGAGAGATTCTCCACTCTCAAGTTTAGATTACCAGCTTTCAGGGAAACAAATAAAACAGTAACAATAACTCAGTCAAGCAGGCAGGACAGGCTTGAGACTCAGTAGATTCCCTTGTGTGCAGACAAGATTAAATTCACTACAATAACTTCAATAAGGACACTCACAGGCACAAATAAATCCATAGAAAGAAGCAACTTGGGAACCTAATGACGCCCCAGATCCTTTATTGCTGGAGGAAAAACATTTCTTAAGCAGAACCTCAAAACATCCTCTAACCCCTAAATAATAATTTGTTGAGACGAAAGCCTGGTTTCCCTAATAAAGTACCATAAAAGCTCTTCTCCCAAGTTAAAATTAACATTTGTTTGTTATGTTTGGCTACATTTACAGGGCTGCAAACTTTCAATCAATTAGTCAATCATTTAGTCCAATCAAGTTTGAAAATAATGAAGATGCCCTTCACAATTTACCAGAACAAAAGGTGATGTCTCAAATAATCCGGTGAAAAAGGGAAGAAGAGATCGACCAATATGTTTTTTTCAGGGATGACTGATTTTGAAATGATATACATTTGCAGAAAAAATAAGATTAGTGTCAAAATTTAGAATAGTGATGAAATATACAGGAACTAAGTGCAATTAACTTAAGTATACAATATTGAGGTATTTTACTTGAGTATTTGGATTTTCTGCTACTTTATACTTATACTGCACAACGTTTTGAAGGCAAATATTGTACATTTTACTCCGTTATATTTATATGATTATTTTAGTTACTAGTTACTTGGCAGATTCACATTATTAACACAAAATATACAGTAAGTACAATTTACTACTGGGGATGGGGGGGATGTCTGGAACTGTGAGAAACCTCGGGTTTGTAAACTACGCTGACCACATAGAGACAGAGAGACACTGGTGTAGACTTACACTCACACAGAAGTCCTAATCAATGTAAAGTGACCTGCATCCCCTGAGAGCATTTTCCAGCAAACAATGACGAGTGTGTTTAAGGTTCAGAGCTCGTGCTGTCCATCTACAATAAATAAGGCTGCTTCAGCTGTCAGTGAAGCTCGGCCTTTGCTTTGACTGACCCACAGCCTCAACAAGGGTCAAATGCTTTCAGGCTGAATCAATGGAGGCTGATGTTCCTCTTACAATCACCCATGGGTATTATTATTGTGTGTTTGTGTGCGTGTGTGTGTGTGCGTGTGTGTGGCATGAAGACAGCCGACTGTTCAAAACACACAGATATTTTATTTACTATCATATATGACAAAGAAAAGCTGGAAATCCTTACATTTGAGAAGCTGAAAAATTAATTAATCGATTATCAATTTTCTTTAGCTTGACTAATCTTTGTCAACAAGTAACTCCATCTGAGGCTGTGTGTGCACATTTAAGGTAGTTTGCTGGCTGTCTCTGACACCACCACTCAGACAATGCTTTTCTTAACCCAGCTTGAACTACGTTTCCTTTACAAGGCCGTGTGTTATCCTTGCTTGAACTGCTTACCCTCAAGACAAAGGCTGTGTTCGTATCTGTGCTCAAAATCAGCTCTGCTCGTTCTCCACAGAGGGAAAAATAAAGCAGGCAAAACAGCGCCAGGCAGTGAACTCAAAGTTATCTGAGCCTGGTGCCACAATAAGAGCCCTAGTCCTCTTGTTACCACTTTGGCCGCCTCTTCTCTCTGGACAGTTAGAAGCTGAGCTGTAAAACGAAGAAGCCCGCACACACAGCCCCTTTGTCTTAACAACTACATGGAAGGCATTCTTACTAACAATGCTGTGTACATGTAATGCTTGTGTAAGGCACGAAGACTGCTCAGTTCTAGCCTGACGCAAGAAAATAATGTGCCGACTTGGTCAGCAAAAAAGTTAAAGTAAGTATGTTCTTACATTGGCTTTACCATCAACGTATATTACAGAATGGCTCTCTTTAAATGACAAAACATCACAGTGATTTAAATCCACAATTCACAGTTGATGAGTAATCCCTGGTTCCATCCAATAACACAGCCTTTGTGCATGTGTGTGTCCCACTGGCACCAGCAACACCGCAACAAAATCTGCTGCATCTCCAATATGTTGCTTTCTCTTGTCTGTGCTTCTGTGCTCACACCCATGCACACACACACACACACACACACACACACACACACACACACACACACACAATCGATATAGCCAAGTTATGTAGGAGGAAAGGACACGCCTCATAAATAATGGAAGTGTGTTTTGTGAAGAGTCTGAGGGTTGATTCTTTGCGTCTTGTGTCTCGCTTGTGTTCTAGTGGCCACCCTGTGACTAATAACCTCCAGATACCCAGACTCCACCATTACAAGGAACACACAAACACAGGCTGCAGATGAACGGTCAGACACACACCAACAAATGGATAGAGACAAAAAAAAAAAAAAAAAGCATCTATATGCCATTTAGCAGCAGCTCATAAAATAACAGAGGCGCCTCCGGCCAATTTGCCAGACAGAACATTTCAATTTGACGCAAAAGCCTTGTAAGCGTGCATCCTCACACCACACACACAGAAGTACACACATTTACATCCAGGGACCCAAGGCAAAAACACACAAGTCAAACTGGCAACTCATGAACACTCAGATGAACAAGCAGAAATCTTCACATGCATAAATTTAAACTAAGCAAAGACCAATATGGGATTTTGAATATTAATGGAATGTATATGGGATTATATGGGAAAATTCTAAGATTTAGACACTGACTCCGCCCTTCGTATTTCTTCAGGCAGGGTGTTCCAGAGCCTCGAGGCTCTCCTTTCAAAAGCTCTGCCCCCCTTAGTCTTTAGTCTAGAGTCTGGAACAGATAAAAGACCCCTGCCAGAGGATCTCAAATGCAGACTGGGTTGTATGGTGATAAAAGACCAGAGATATACTGCGGAGTCATACCGTTTAAAGCTTTGTAAGTAATTAAAAGAATCTTAAAGTCAGTTCTAAAACGCACTGGGAGCCAGTATAAAGAGGCTTAAACCAGGGTGATGTGATTAAACCTGTTTACTCTGGTTAAAAGCCTGGCAGCTGAGTTCTGTACCGTTTGTACGGTCTTTACTCTCTACAGTATTTCTAGATAGGCATGTAAAAATGCTGTTAAAATAATCCAGGCCTGTTGGGATAAAAATTATGTAATATAGTTTCTGTATCTTTAAAACTTAACAATGGTTGAATTCTGGCAGTGTTCCTTAGTTGATAAAAGTAGGTTTGTACAAGTTTTGGCTTAAAGTATTCTGTCAAGTACCCAGTAGATGACAGTAGCTGAGTATTTAAGGTGCTGGAGCCAATAACAAGAATTTCTACCTTTGTAGAAATAACTGAAGAAAGTTCATTGACATCCAGTTTCTTACATCTAATTGACACTCTTGTAGAGCTGAGGTTAGTGGGCTAGACAGGGACATACAACTGTGTGTCGTCAGCATAACAATGGAAAGAAACACCATGTCTATGTATAATCTTACCTAATGGGAGCATATAGCATGAAGATAAAATCGGTCCCAATATTGACTCTTGCAGTGGCAAATGAAGGCATTAGCTATTAGTGGTCACACAGGAATTTCTGTAACCCCATTTCCTCAATCTGTTTAATAAAATGCTATTATCTATGTTGGCAAAAGGAAATACAAAGGCAAAGGTGAGAGCACTCAATAAGAAATATTCCACAGTAAGTGATAAATGCACCCCTCATATGATGGGCATCATTTAATGCCTGCAGCACAACCATTCTATACAACTATAATTCACAAGGAGAAGTGTTTAATAATATCTTTATAATTGTGTGAGAATGGGGTGTATATGGACACCTTTATAAACTGTAACAGCTACCACAGGAGAAGAAAGTATAATAGCAGTGTAGGTCAAGCAGTGTAGTGTGGTGTAGAGGTCTTCACACTTCCACCCGAACCCTAGGACCTGAGACCCTACGCAGGACCCATATGGGTTCCGATCCACGTTTTATACAGTGGGTCTGGGCCGAGTCCCGGATGCATTTGTCATCTATCATTGTGACAGCAAGTGGACTTTGAGGCTGAAATAATGAGTGGATTTTCCATGCAGGTTAAAGAAGCAAGTGAGGAATATCAGAAAACCTGGATGTATTTTACCAACTTTCTTGGCAAGGAGAATGGATTATATGCACACAGCCAGGCGCAGGGGAGTAGACGACTAACATTACATTAGATAACACAAAGGTCTTTTTGACAAGTTGTAAATCAACGTTAACTTGTTAATAGCAATCAGCTGTGAAATTGGTGCCGAACTCCCAGCCGGGTTCGGGTCAGACATTTTTCAGTTCTGCATGGGTCCAGGTCCCAGCTTTCAAGCTTTCAAATAATAGACAGGTCAAGTTCAGTTCTGGGGAGTACATTTCTAGGTGTTTTTGGGTTTCTGAGTGATATGTTGTGTTGGAAATATTGTGGAGGCACCTTAAAGGTGCTGTGTGGTGTAAACAAACAAAACTTACATCCAGTGCTTCTTACCAATACGCACTGATGTGTATCTTTGAGCTCTAACAAACGTGTCCATGTCTTTCCTCAGAAAACATTTGCAAGCCGATTTTTTAAATAGTTTAAATCAAGCAGTGTTTACATTCATGTTGACTAGCTTGTGGTCTTGCAGTCTAAATATTCCACTTTACAAGGCAATGGTTTGTAGCCTACCATGCTATTATCCTGCCTTGCTCTCTTAGAATTTAGCATCATCTTTCATCACCATAATCTTATAAGAAATTCTCCCAGCACAACACGTGCAGTCCAGGTTGTGTCTGTTTATCACAGATGGCAGCTGCAGACGTGAATACGAAAAACAGCCTCCAAAACACAAATCATAGATGAGAGGTTAGATTGGATTGACCTCTCTGCTGGAAAAAAAAAAAGATCACTGCCAAGGGCAGTGCCTCTTTAAACAGGAATTATGCCTGAAAATGTAGTACCGCTGTCAAACACAACATCTAACATTCAACATTCTACAGTGTGACAAATTTATTCAGGTTTAAATATTAGAGTGTTGACTCGAGAATGTGACTGTTTTAATTGTCGGTATTAGTGTTTTTGACATTTGGAGGGACATTTTCATTATTCAGGACTATAAGGACTAAATAAATACTAACAGTACTTCAAATACATGTTCCGATCTTATTTTATCTCGCAAGTAAATGATGTGTGTCCTCTGCTGGTGTTTTCAGTAATGTTGTGCTACTGTTTGCAAACACTCCTCCCAAAGCAAAAAGCATTTGGCTGGAGGCATTATCACATAACCTTGTCCGCAAGAGAAAAGACAGGGTGTGTGTGTGTGGGGGTTTGTGAATATGTGTGTGTACGAAGTGTCTAACTGTGAGCAAGACATGGTGCATGTGCATTCATGCATGCATCCATGTGTGATTTACAACTGTGTTAGAAAACTGCCAATGGGCACAGACAGCCGTGGGTGAGAGGGGTTTGTCTGGCCTACCAAAGATATTTGTGGAATGTCCTTTCTTGGCAAGGGGCTTCAGCTCGTTGTGACCCCAGCCGTACTGTCTGTAGCTGTCCCAGGCATGCTTCATCATCTGAAAAAGAAGATAACAATACAGCTTATTAGAAGGTCTCCTGACTTGGTTTGCGATCCAGCAACAAACACAAAGAAAGGAGGAGAAAAAGGAGGAGAAGGAAAAGTAGAAAGCAGAAGAAGAAGAAACACTTTTGTCTCATCAAACAGCTGTACCTGAGTAGAGCCATGTAGTGTAGTCTAGAGAGACCAATATGCCATTGCCAGTGTGGTGTGGACTATTTTACAGTTTCAGAGGAAGATAACATGATTGCAATTTGCAATGAATGTTCAGAGAGCAGGGTTTTATCACAATGAATCTTATTAGAGCTACTGAATATTAAATAAGCCACCTTTGCTCACCATGTCCTAGTCTCTCTTACCCTCAGGTGTGCATAAACACAGGTTATGAACTTCTTTTGAAGATACAAAAATGTAAAATTATCAGTTATCTCATTGGTATCTCTACAAATAACATATAGGCATAATAATTAAGCCTAACCCTTTGCTTTCTTCCAAACTTACATCAATCTGTATAGCAGGAGAGAGCTATTAATGAATAAATCAATCAAGATGTAAAACTGTTTCACTTTTTATATACATGATAATGTAAAATGAGAGACCTCTTGGCCGTAACAACGGGTGTAATGAACCCAAATAATGGTAGAAAATTAAGAAAATATTAATACTATGCAAATTCCTTGGCTGAAGGAAGGGTGCGCCCCCAAACACTTTAATGATATCGCTGAATCAAAGTTCATCGTTTTGCCCCCAGCATGACACACAGACACGTCTGCCTTGTATACTAAACAGCAGGCCCCTACACACACACACACACTTTGATGAGTTGGGCAGAGCATAAATGTAGGTATGATAATAAACACATTTAAGCTCTCTTTGCATTTTATTTAAGCACATCACTTTCTCTTTCCCCTATCTGTGTGCATTTGTCTACGAGAAAGAACAAAATGAGATTCTAGTCTTCATATGACCTTTCAAAGGAGGCTGACATGAAATTGGGGAGGGGGATGAGGATAAAAAGAACAGAAGATTGTGAGATGAGCCCCGACATGGAGGCTGAGGCTGAGAAGAGGCGCTGCAGGGAAAACAGTGATGACACAGCCAAGAAGGGAAAAAAGGGCAAGTTTTTACTGGAGCACTGCTGCTCTCTTTCAATTTCAAACCTTTTTCCTCCCCCACAGCCCTTACTCAAGTGGCATCAACAGCCTTAGAAGAGTACATTTCCTGTCTATGTGGTCGTGCCAGTCACTGTCTGGTTCTCTGGACATCTGTTGATTTCTTTCTCTACATTGTCTGTCTACCTGGCAGCTTCCTATCTGCCAGCCTCTGTGTCGCTACATGCCTGTCAGCTTGTCACATCATTTCTATGATGACACTGGTGATAAAGTTGACGCTCATGCCCTGCATCACACAATTGTTCAAATTGCAGATATCTTGTTTTATGAAAGCTCCACTGTTATCAATACTTTATCACTACTTGTTTGGCTACTGTGCCCCCCGTTTTCATGCCTGCCAGTCCTGAAAGGGGATCCCTCTCTATGTAGAAAATATTACTTTCAAATTGCTGTTACGTCATATGAATGCACACGAGTTACAACGGATAAGGCTATATTTGAAAAGAGGGAACATGCAAACACAGAAAGATGAGGACACGGTAAGTCAGCCACATAATGGGCATCTATCTGCAGATCAGCCACCTTGTATTTCTCTCCTACCAAGCTATGCCTGTTTCCCTACCTACCAGCATGTCTGCCAGCCTCTATATTCCACCGTGTGAGGGTGAATATCCAGATCTTCCTTCATCTCTCTCGCTCTCTCCATAGAGCCGGCTGGCAGCTAAGCTAATAAAGACAGGAGCCAGGAGTTTCATTGTGTTCTTGGCCTCATGGCTTTCATGACACACTCTATGCACACACCGAGGATTATAAATCAAATTAATACACACCATGACATGGGCACACATATTGGATCGCTCACTGTGATCTGTGTTGATTGGATGCTTTATCAGATTTTGATTGGCCTATATGCCGAGGACAAGCGCAACAGAGCAGTGTGCTTGACAATGTTGACAAACTGCTTATTTAAAAGACCTTGGAATACTAATTGGACATTAAGCTACAGAAGTCTGTCATTGATTCTGACAGCTACCTCTTGACATCAAAGCATCTTGGGAGCTACAAGGAAAGGAGTGGGAAAATCGCATTTTGCTAATTGGCTAAAGTGGCTAATTCATTCCACAATTAGAACTGAATCCTCATCACCAATAACTGCAAAATTGACCGTAGAGGCGTCACAGAAATACCCACCATTTTTGTAATCTCTTACGAGGAAAGTTAAACCTGTATCAATCAGTATTTGCAGTGTCAACACTGAATCAAATAGCTCTGTATAATGTGAAAAGGTTTCTAGTAGTGAAATTAGACAATTATCACCAAACTGTTTTAGCTAACTGCTTGCTGTATAGTATTACAACTGTTATGAAATTCTGTTGATGCATCTTCTTGTTCAGCACTTGGAAATACAAGCCATAATTAATGTTAGAATGTAGACCGTGGCAATGACAATGAGGGCCTGGTTCATGGGTCACTTGAGTAAAGAAAAAACCCTCAAAATGTGACACCAACACAGCAAGACAGACTTTCTCAATAACAGTCAGTTCAAATGACTAATCACCGTGGCTACAATTTGATTTTTAAGTGGCTTAAGTTACCATCAGTGCCCAAATAAAGTATACCACACCAGCCTGTTCAGTTAGCTCACACACACGGCTATTAAGATCCACATCTTCACACACTATGTGTTTTCAAATGTAAATATCTTAGCAAAAAAGGCAAGAAATGTCTCATTATTGTCAAACTATCTAACCCAACTAGCACATTGTTTTGAGTGTATTAAGGCATGAGATTACATCCACAACATGTTTAATTGAGCATTTCAATGACAGACCTGCTCTCACTCACCTGCCCTTTTTCCAATAACATTGCAATCATGTTTATACAGTGGTTCAGACCCAAAAAGCACAACTCAACATCCTAGATCCTGTATTTTGTGCAAAATTACTCTCTTTGAGTGGTTTCCAATTACCTAGGAACAGTTGTTTGGAAAATATTGCAATCATTAGCTCTGGTTTAATGCAAGAAAAATATACAAAACTATGTCTTCAAACTAAATTGAATACAAATCCCTTGCCCCTACCAAACCCAGCGCAGGATGGGTATTTGAATTTAATAATGCATGTTCCATCCAAATCATGTCAAACTTTCCGATGCTGCATCCCTTATGTTCACTTTATGTCCCACTGACTTCTCCGTCACACTCAGCTGTTACTCCCAGTGAGTCCTGGTGGTGGTTAGTCCTGTTGTCAGTTAGTACCCACTGTGAATTACGACATCTGGGACTGTGAGCATGACGACAACCAGCAGCATGTGGTGTAGGATGAAGAGAGCTTGTTCAACCCTGACAACTCTCCAAAGTAATACAGACAGTGAAACACAGTCTGGTCCTTAGCATGATTCATCATCTGTTCTGTGGCAGCTGCTTTTAAAGGCTGGGAGTCACTGCAATCCTTTCCAAAAAATATATAACACCCCCTTTAATACATTTGTATATAATTAGGTGCAACAGTAAAATACCATTTTTTATTTTCAAATCAGGACTCAACAATTCGCTAATAAGTTTACAATGGCATTTTAGCCAATAACAACACTTAGGTAATGGTAAATGGCCTAAATTTATAAAGCGCTTTTCAAGTCAGCTTGAACACTCAAAGTGCTTTACACTAGCATTCACCCATTCTCACACACATTTGTCATTCAATGCCACCATACACTGGTGGCATTGATTACCTTGCAGGGTGCCACCAGCTCATCAGAAGCGGTAACCATTCACACTCCAATGGCGCAGCATCGGGAGCAATTCGGGGTTCAGTATCTTGCTCAAGGACAATTCGACATGTTGACTACAGGGTCCGGGAAAAGAACTTTATATATATATATATTATACAGTATATACTGCATTACTTGGTGGATATTTTTCCCCCCTCATATTTTCAATAGAATGTGATTTAGATGAGGCACATGTTATTGGAATAACAATATCTGTGTATAACAATAATCTGGTATCTGTGTCTGAGGACCCATAGACAACTTAATAAACCATGCCCCATCTTATTCTGTGTCTGAGAGGATTATGAAAACTGTCGCTGTAGATATCCATTATCTCCTTCTACGGTGATATGCTTATTTCTATGTGGCCTAGTCTATATTGCCACTGTAAATTTATTAATAATGCCACATTTTATGCTTGAGTTTGCATTGAACAAACTGGCAGCCCAGGAGTGGCCCCGTGTTATTAAGATCAGTCTAAGGGAGATTAAAAAACGCTCTTCCCCTCCCTTTCCCCATCGACTGACGAGCATGAGTGAAAAGTAAGAGTGATGGTTTTGATTAGAAAGGCTGCAGCATTTCTCATTTGATGAATTTATGTGGCCAGCACACCTAAAAAAAGGTGGGCTGGCCATTTCATTGGTTCAAATATTTCCAAATGCAGTCCAAAGTGCAGACTTAATTTAAAGTTTGCCAGAATGGTGCACCGATGTGCCAGTGTGAAGTATATTTACTGCCACTTTGCAGAAATCTCTTGATGCTAAATGGTACCTTAGGGTCAAACACAACAAAAGAACACAACCAGGCATTGAGACTAGATAATCGTTTTGACACTTTGACAACTTATTTTAATATATACAAGAACCTGTGATTGAAATGTGCATTAATGCAATTTAAACACTATTTTCTTGCATATATTTTATGCACAGCTATCAGATCATTAGATGACGACTTTTTCAGAAGACGTAGGTTACCTTCCTCTTGATGTTCAACAAGATGTTCAACAAGATTAGGAGCTGTGACCTTCACAATGGCAGTCACTTGCCTGACTGCTACTTGTCTAGAAAAGAAGCACACTCTGCCCCCAGCCATCTCTTTCCCAAAGGACCAACAGCCATGATTCATGCACCCTTATTCCAGATGTGCCACAGTCTTATACACACACACACAATTGCAATGTACGGACACAGACAACCACAGGGCAGTGAAATATTCATAAGTCCCCTTCGAGTCAGCAGCTGAGAGCAAGGCCATTACTTCAGCCATTGTTTGAAAAAAATAAGTAAATAAAAATCAGCTCGAGTCCCACAGAAAAGGCACAAAGTGACAAGCCTTTGGAGGTTTGGGGAGCTGGAGAGCTGAGTTGGAGCTATGTACTGCTCTGAGTGACCTCCAGAGTCACTGAGTGATTTAAAGCACCTGTCTACCTGCCCTCGTCTTTCTCATCTCCTTCCAATTCACCCCATGTAGGCTTCCTATCTGGCTTAACGGAGGGTCTTTCAGAAGATGCACGAGTGTGGCGAGAATGTGACATCTGAATTGCTTCTTGCAGTAAATACATTCATGGCACTTAAGTAGAGGGTGGCAGTAAATTCCCCATGAAATCGAGACAGTTAAATAGTCTAGATAGGCTGTTTTTATACAGCTCCCAAGCCAAAAGTTCAAACAGATACTGGCTTATGATACGGTTACCCCAGTGTAATGTATGGAGCCTACATACAAACATTTCACTACATCATCATAACTATGTCAGTTCTATCCATTTCTGGATCAAAAATGTCTATAAATGTTTTTTTAATGAGACAATAAAAAGCCTTTTAAATCCAAGTGATGATGATAAGTAACCAAGGAGATTTTGCTGAACTGTTAACTGTTAATGTTGATATCCTTTTAAAGTTCACATATAATGCAAAATACAGTTTTCATTGTTTTTCCTCTGTGTGTCTGCAGACGGCCAAAATATGAGAAAAGATCATCCATTCTTATTTTTGCTTGACCCACCGTTTGCTTGGTTGTTTTTAGTTGTTTAGTTAGCGACATTTATTTTACATTTTGCAGTTGTATGCCTCCACGCACCAGTGAAGCATAGTTTACATCCATGCCTGTCCAGACTCAAAATATACAGTATGTATTGACCAATAAAGAGCTTGGTTACATGCTGCAGTGACAATCAGCTGAAGCTCACTATCAACTAAATGAAAGAGCTTGTGGTGGACTACAATTCAAACGTCAAATTTCAAATATGGAGGTTGCAGCAAAGAAGCTCTAAATTCTGAAACATGGATTCTTCACACACATGTTCATCCCGGCAGCACAGAAGATTAATGCAATCAGTGCAGGTTTTGTAAAAATGTTGTCATAGTTGGCGTATGAATTCTTGAGTTATGGCAAGAAATTTGATTAATTGGTCACAGTGACCTCCACCTTTGACCTCTGTCCAAAAAAATCTAATCAGTTCATTCTTGATTCCAAATGAATGTTTGGGCCAAATGCGAAGAATTTCCGTCAAGGTGTTCCTGAGATATTGTGTTCACAAGAATGGGACAGACGGACGGACGACCCGAAAACATAATGCCACGGCTATCACCGGCACGGAGGCATACAAAGGCACATGAAGAGCAGGACTATTCTCTGACATTTTCTCCAAACAAAGAATATGCTGGCGCAGAAGTAAAAAGAATTTATGAACACGACTTTGTGAAGAATGTCAAGTTACAAGTGCAGCAGTCTTTCAGGTATTACTGTAATTTTCTATATTGAATAAGATAGAAGATAAATGTGCGATTGAAAAAGAATGTAGGTGATTTATACATATATACCATAACTTTTAAAGATTGGTGAATTGGCTCAGTCCTTGGAATAAGTATAGTTTAAAGTTTTAAAAAAAACAACCTTTAAACACCACACTGTTTTTCTGTGTCTCCACGTTTAAGTGAACAGAATTGTTATGCTGGTAAGTTGAGCAAATTCACCCAGCAGTCCACAAAAATAACCCACATTTTGCAGGTGGTGGGTGCTAATTTCCAACTCTGCATAAACACAGCATTGCTGGTTTGACTTGCATGGAGGTTAATGTCAGTATTCAGGAATACATTTAGCAGCTGTGAACCCTGTTTAGATATGGAAGCATACATAATGTATAGATATATCTCTTGTTCTATAGAGAGGATGGGTTATCAAATGTCACCTCCCTACCGGATGCAACGAAAGGCTGGCTTACAAGAGAGCATCAATCACTATACGAATTTGTCTCAGGAAAAACAATTCATGCTCAAAAGAAAGTACACAAACAACACAAAGCCAGGGAATCAATGTAACATTTTAAACCTGCCCCTTTACATTCTCCATATTGCTTATCTTTCCCATTCTGTCAGACTCATATGATATATTGCCTTGTCTGTGGATGAGAAGTGCTCATTGTTCAGCACAACAGCAATCATTAAAGTATGAAAACAGATGACTTTATGAGCCTTATAAGTGTGGCTGGATAAGGGAGATTCCTTTGAGGAGTCAAACGGCACTGAGCGGAGCTAAAAAAGCGAGACGGCAGGGACTTGCAAAGAGCAAGAGAAGAAAGTGCGATGGCCAGATATTAAGGTAAAGATTAGGAAAAGAATGAAAAGAGTGATAAGAGAAAAAGCAGACAACTGAGAGGGAGAAAGGGTTTAATACAAAAATAGGAGAAAAGGTAAAACAGGTGGAAAAATTAGAAGGACCCAGAGTGCAGGGGAATGATGAAAGCCGAGCTATGCCATACCCCTGAGGCAATTGTGCTATCCACACACACACACACACACGGTGTGCAATCAACATACAAGGCCATCTGCCAAAAACTGTCAAGACCTCGAAGAGTGAGCGTGAGAGAGGATGAGGGAGGATACTAGAGAGAAACAGAGACGGTTGAGCACAAGAGATGGAGCAGGGAACTCGTGGTCATCTCTGCAGATATTCCACATCTCAATCAGAAACCTTTGATCTCTTTGTGGACCAATACGTCTGAATAGCATACATCTATAATTGGTTCTCGTCACCATTAAACAAATTAAAGAAAAAAATTTAACAAATTAACATTGCTTAATTTTCTCAGATGTACTGTGTAATAATTAACATTCTTGAATAACAACTGTGACACCATTGTTTTGAAGACTTCAATGTGATAATTAAAAATGTAAAGTAAAACAACTCGTTTAAAGCAAAAAGAAAAAGCAATGTTTAGTTAATGTTTTTATAATTTAGTCAACGCCGTCTGGGCTCTAGGCTGTGTGTGTGTGTGTGTGTGTGCGTGCGTGCGTGTGTGTGTGTGTGTGTGAGAGAGAGAGAGACGAAGAAAGAGGCAGAGAGTGCTGGCTGCTGCCCCTCGCAAACATAACAGGCTCAAAAAGATAGATCTCTCTTCCAGAATGGGAATAAAGAAAATGCATGAGAGACCAATGTCTTAATCTTATTGCATATTAGAAACAGAGTAACTGAAATAAAAGGTGCAAGGTAAGGTTATGTGGCCTCAATACATTGGAAGCCAATTTTCTTAATTTCTCCAATACAAAAACATATACACTAACTGTGGAGCATCAATATTACAGTCTTTGACCATTTAGCCCCGGGCCCCGTTTAATGCAGGTTTTTGATACCCATCCCGAACAGCGGCATCATTTAAACTGCACTAAAAGAGAACTGCTTTGCCATCGATTTATCTGAGCTATACAGCCACAGTCCATAGCTCTGCAGGGAAACACGCACGCTCTATCCAATGCCAGCCACAAATCTGTAACCAGCCGTTTGGCTTCACTCAACAATCAGAGCTGAGAGATTCGGCGAGCCAAGTCAGATCCACAGCCTTCAGACACTGTACTGCTTCCCAACGAGCCAAAGTGGGCCAATGAAACTTAGATATCAGAGATTCTTCTTTGTGGTCCTGTGTCTGCACTGAAAGCAATTCCCACTCCAGTCAAGGACTAAACAACTCCAAGCTTCCATTCCTGTGAACATTTATGAGTGGTGTTGCCTCTCGACTGGTTGTTGCTAGCATTGAATCAAAGGAAATTTACACAAATTTGAGATTTTCTCAACTTTTCCCTTAAATGCCACTGCTATATATTAAATTTTGCAGCTCAACGGGCATTTGTCTTCAACTTCAATTTCTTTTTACAAGACTGGCAACCGCTTAATATTTGGAAAGAGTGCAGCAGAGTCGTAAAAAATAACTGAAATCACAACACTTTTAGCCATTCCAAAATGACCTTTACTGTGAAATATAAAGGCTCAATAAATTTATGCCACCAATTGCCTAAACAGCATTACATAAATGTTCAATGTATTAGATGTGAGATGCTGAGTAGAATAAATCTGACAAATTTTGAAAATAACCATCATCTCAGTGCAAGCATGTGTGTTTTTTTTAATGACCTTCTGTGTTATAAACACAGCATATGTGGGAGGAACTGATGACCAGCTGTGATCTGTGTGGACTCAACTGCAAGCCTCCACACAAAGACACAGCTCAACTTCTGAGGAAATAATACAATAGAGTGTGTGTGTGTGTGTGTGTGTGTGTGTGTGTGTGTGTGTGTGTGTGTGTGTGTGTGTGTGTGTGTGTGT